>BHFT01060127.1:43453-67411 GCA_004320025.1 Laticauda laticaudata
GCAAAATGGGGGGGGGGGGGCAGGAAAAACTTTCCAATTGCCATGAATGCATCCTAGAAACTATGATTAAAAAAAAAAACCCAAACAGATTTAGAATTCCCAACTTGAAATAACTGTCTTGAAAAAACAGAAGATTCCGTTTCAAGACTTCCAACACTGGAAGTTTTCAAAGAGATGTTGGATAACCATTTGTCTGAAGTGGTGTAGGGTTTCCTGCCTAGGCAGGGGATTAGACTAGAAGACCTCCAAGGTCACTTCCAACTCTGTTACTCTATTCTAATATTGAGAAGACCACTAAGGTCCTCTCCAAATGTGGCATTCCCACCACAATTCTACCTACCTATGTGGTCGCATGCAGCTGCTAATACTGTTGCGTCGAAGAACTTCTGGTTCAGCAGTGGCACTGCCGATATACTTGCCTTAGCCCAGGTCTCTTCCTTTCCCACCTGAGGTTAAAAAGACATCAGGCCACAGCATTGTTTCCCTGTCTTTGTAACACAAGGAGGGAACAACTGTGCAATCACTCTTCATGATAATTGGTCATTTTAAAAGAAACATCTTATGAACACATACTTGTGATGTTAGGAAACTAGTCAAAGAGTAAGTTTCTGCATTCCCCAGTTACTTAGCTGAAGGGGATACAAGAGCTGTTCAACCAAAAAAATCATAGGGCTCTATGAAATGGTTTGTGATAGTTTGAAGGTGATCATGATGGTTGTGCAGAAAGGCTCTGATAAATGATAAATGTCTTGGTTTCAACCATGCATGCTACTTTGTTCCAGACTGAACACTAAATCATTTTGACCGCTTTTTATAGTTAAGGCTAGATTTCTGTTTGCATCAATTATGTATCCAAAAATGAGCACTCCGTCATCTAAATCAGTGGTTCCCAACCTTTTCTTCACTGTGGACCTCCTTTAAATACCTTTTGTGGCCACGGATCCCCAAGACCTGATTTAAATCATAACATTTCTTCAAATGTTCTTTAAATGTTATATCCAATCTTTTTGGACTCCCTATGACAATATTGCGGCCCCCAGGGGTTTGTGGACTATAGGTTGAGAACCACTGATCTAAACAGTTAGAACATCCATTCATTCTTTTTACATATTATATCTATACTATATGAGAAAATGAAAGGAATTGGGTGACATGACAAAAATTGAGCTTTTAATCATATTTTGTTCCAAATTTTCTCCAGTATAAGTGGACTTATATGAATACTGATTAATGTTGAGATATTTGCAATAATGCAATTTCATCTGGATTCCATTAATTAAAATCTAGATATTTTTATTAGTGTAGCATTTTAAAATATATTTTAATTCCCATTCAAGCTACAATCCCATACAATGTCATGGCCATCAAAAATTATTTGGAAGAAGCGTTTCACAATTCATACGAGCATTTAAAGCAGTCTTACCTCTTTTCCAGCCTTCCAGGCTGAATAAAAGATGACACTATTTAAGGAGTGAAAACTTATTGGGACACCTAAATAGTCACAACATTTTGTCATGCTTGTATTGACACTGAAAACAGTTGAGTTGCTTTATAGTGTAATTTATTTTTTCTGTCATATTTTGCCCAAATGAAAAAGAAAAATTGAAAAATGTAGCATTCCGCAGCAAAGATATCGATAAGAGTTAGAAGAAGCCATCTGGATCATCAATTCCAATCCTATGTTTAGTACAGCAACCCAGATTAAAATATCCCGAATAAATTTAGCCTCTGCTTTAACTAATCTTTACTTGGTAATGGGAATCAATATTTTTCCTACTATGAAAACAGAATGCAAGTTTAACATGTTCAGTACATTGCTCGTTCCCTGATCTTCCTTAGTGCCTTCTTCTAAATCTGTTCCAGTTTATCTAAATCCTTTATAAAGTGTGGTGCCCAGAACTGGAGAACATTATTTAAGATGTTGCTTGACCAATGCAAAATAAAGAAAAACTGTCAGCTCTTAATTTGGAAACTTTCTTTTGATTCATATAAGGGTCTTTTGTCTTCTTTGCAGTAATACGAGACAATCATATCATAGTGTTTCTTATCAATTATCATCCAAGGGATTTTTCCCCCATAAATAATATTGCCAATACTGCATATTTGATTTCTGCTTTGTCTTTGCTTCTGTTACATTTCATTCTTTGTTTTCAACCAATTTCTCTAACTTCTTCAGATTATTTTGAAATTTAGGTATGTGCTTTTTGGAGAATATTAGCTGTTGTGTCACCCACAAATTTAACAAGCACCACCATGTCATCATCCAAGTCATCCATAAAAGTATTAAACAGTTGTGGGCCCAGTGTGAAACTTGTGAAATCCTACTCTGCTCCTTTCAGTTTAATGTGGTTTGCTAGTGAAGAATGTTAAGTTATCCTTTGATCATTATGTATATCATGTAGTAACCAGCATTCAGTAAATGGCTATTGTCCAACTTACTACAAGTAAGCAAAGATCTGTTTGTGGGAGGAATAAAGCAGACTTTCTCTGCTCTTATCAGGAATGCATGTTACTAGAGGTAGTGAAGGTTTTGAACTATGCCTGAGCTGTTTCTGCAGTTCATCACTCAGCAGTCATATCTTAAAAGGATAGATTGACATGCTTTCTAAATTTCTTGTAATGTTTTAATAACTTACTTTTATACTTCTCAACTTAATCAAGAAAGAAAAGCATGTGAATATTTCAGTCAGCTTGGACTGTTTCTGTTTGTTGCCCACAATTTTATGTCTGGAACAAAACTTATTTTGGTAAATCAATATGGTTTTGATTGTGCCTTATGACAAAAGAAGAAAATTACATGGAATGTACATGTTAGGAGGCAAGCGTGTTGCTGTACTGTTAAGGAATGATGCATTGCATTTCTGGAGAAATGTTGTGCTTTGCTCCCAAACCAAAGAGATTGGAAAATATGTATGTATGTTGTACTGAATAGAGCAGTGTATTTCAGCCTTTGCAACTTTAAGATGTGGCTAGGAGTTGAAGAACACATATCTTCAAGTTGTCACAGTTGAGAAACATTGATGTAGAGGTTTGTGCCTAGAAAAATTGTTTTTGTTTGTATTCTGAAATGTGAACTTATTTTTCTAAACAATATATACTGAATAAACTTTATATTTATAAATGGCTTGTGTTGCTATTTTCCATGGTAAAGCAGGACATCTTAAAGATGCTCTTTGCAGGATCAACTTATACAACAGTTTCTTCTGAGAAAAATGAGCAAGAGAAATTGTTCACCAAAAATGTTTTTATTTGTCCACTGTTCTGCAGAACAGTGTTCTGCTGGATATCAAAAGTTATTAAATCATGTATTGCAGCATTTTTAACTGTTCTTATAGAAACACTTCTGTAGCAGTTATCTACTACAAAACTCTGATAATATTCTTCCTAGTTCCAATCTATACATGTCTAAAAACAGGCAACTTCAAAAAAGAAATCAAAGATCTTGCAAGTTGGAAAACAATTCATTTTCTCTGAGAAATGTACAAAGTACTAATGTAGTACAGAGTAATCTGACAGGAAAAGTTTCCAGTATTTTCTTTATTAAGGAATCTCTAATTTTTAAGAAATCATGGAGCACTCTGGCTCATAGATTGAAAGCTGTTATTTTCATTTAGGTTGAGTGACAAATAAAATATACAAATCTCCCATAACAACTATTTCTTTCTCTGTGTGTCAAATATGAAGTGGTTTGGGGGTTTTTACAGAATGGATGGATTGTGCAGAACTTCATGGGTGATTTAGTCGAGCCTCCCATTTGCTAGGATCGACTAAATCATTCCTGACAAATGGTTATCCAACTTCTGCTTGAACACCTTCAGATAGAATGGGTCTATCACTGTTCTAGCCAATCTGTTTCACTGCTTTACAGCTTATGCCTCTTTTATACTCAAGTTGGTCTTTTAAAATTTAATTTGGTCTCAGCAGTCCCATTTCATCTTAGGTGGGATAATATATATTTCATCTTAGGTGGGATAATATATATTTCATCTTAGGTGGGATAATATATATTTCATCTTAGGTTAATTAATATATATATATATATTCATATGATGAATAGCAGCCGTCCTTTCACATGGAGCCAAGCTGCATTGAAAGCCTCCAACACAAGAACAGAGTGTTGCCAGCCAATCAAAGCCACAAAACAGACAGAAGAAACCAGAAACACCAATCAATCAAACTCCAAGTCCAATGAACACAGACCCAGGTTAATAGCCAATCAGAATAGACCAGCCTCAAATTTGAAACAGAGGAACTGTGAGACACACTTCCATACAGAAGCCTGATGATGGCAGATGAGATTCTGCTGAAACGTTGCTACAACTTTAACAGAAATACAATGACGTGGGATAATACCCGAAGGAAGCTGAACAGCACACATGAAAGTACCCGCGAAAACTTTAAAAAACACATATATATACATATGATAATATATACATGGAAACATGGTTATAATTCCCCTTAGTGGTGGGATGCTACCGGTTTGGATCAGTTCACCAGAACTGGTAGTTAAAAAAGAAAAGCCTCCCACAATCAGCTGAGAGGAAGAATAAAAGCCTGGACAATCAGCTGAGAGGAGAAAGAAGAGAAAAGCGCATGATCAGCCCTCCCTCCCACCCCTGCGCTTTTCTCTTCTTTCTCCTCTCAGCTGATTGGCGCTGCAGGCTTCAGCTGGTGTGGTGAAAGCTGTGCATTTGCAATCACCGAAACTGGTAGTAGAACAGGTAGGAGCCCGCTGCTGCCCTTAGTGTTCATTTGCAAGCAAAATGTGTCCAGCTTTAACTATTTCTCAGTGGACAATAACTTCCAGTCCTCTTATTCATGACAGCTCTGTGAATCTATTCCAATTTCTCCATGTCCCTTTTAAATTGCAATACCCAAAACTGGGTACAGTATTCCTAGTGTGGTCTAATCAGTGAAATACTTAACGAAATTAATACCTCCTTGCAATCTGGAAGCAACGCTTTTGTGAATGCAGTGCCTAGACTGGATTTTCCTTTTCAGTTGCTGCTGGATTGCATACAGTAGTATGCTGGAGCCTGCTCATATCCACTTACAGGAGGAGCTAATTGTTAAATTTTCAGGAATTGAGACCAGAGCTGCAATCAGTTTTTAATAACTTGTAATGCTGCAGCAGCAGTGAACCTGGAGGAGCTATTCTTATACATTCATTATTTTACTCTACATTTATTTTACACCACTGATTTCAATGCCCATATCCATCTGATTGGTTAATCGTATTCCATGCTCTATGTTACCTAAAAACATAAAACTGCTTTGCTGGATTAAGTCCCTAGCCCAGTGGTCCCCAACCTTTCGGGTACCGGTGACTGGTTTAAAGTAACTACTTCGTCTCATTTGCCAAGTTTGAACTGCAGAGGTGCTTTGCTTATACAAAAACGTCTTCCAAATTATTTGCAAAGTGGGCATGTCTTACAGAAAATAAATCCTTGACTAGGAGCTCTTCTATCATGTAAACTAAGAAGGAGAACGGCTTGAGAAGATTGTTCTAAAGCACAATTCTTTAAATCAGGCCTAATTCTTCAATGTCGGTATTCTTAGTTGGGTCAAAGATGGACAGGAAGCAAGTATCTTGCAGAGGTCAAAACACTGTAAAAATGTGCTCAGATTTGTTACACCCATTTAAGTCAAGTATTCTTGCCCAGGCTTGTGAATAATCTCTTAACCTCTCACTTATGGTATCAACTCAGCTGTAGGCAGTGAAGAGAGGAAAAAAACTGTTGAAACTAGCAGTTCTTTAAAAAAAATCAATGTACCAAAATAAACAATGGAGATTTGTGAGGGCAAGTGGGTTTAGAACAATCTGTAGTCTTGTTTGCAAGTGTGTTGTAATTTTTTGTTCTATTCCTTCTAGTTAACAGGTATAGTATCTGATTCCTGTCTTCAATATAGTATCATCTACCAAAACAAACACCTCTGAGAAACTAGAACAACATATGATTTAGTGTTCAGGTCGTAGCAGGAAAAAATGAACAAACCATTAATCAATAAAAAGCCTTTAAAAGCAACCACAGTAGCAAGCCAGCATTTGTGCCTCTTCTTTAGTGACTATAAATAATCTATAGTTTTCCAAAGGAGTAAACTCCATTTAACTGTAAGTTACAAGAAAATGAAAGCAAAAGGTTGGCTCTGTAATAGCACTTAGCTTACTGATGCTGATGGGGAGAAATCTATTGAAGTACATAAAGTGGATTGCAATGGAACAGGTTTTAAACCACAAAGTTTGACCTATATTGAGCTTTCTAAAAGCATTCAAGGCCTTCCTTTAAGAGAAAGAGATGCAAAAATAAGATCAGCCTATGAATTTAACTATACTCCAGATTCTACCAAAGAAGATACTGTTCCACATGAGGAAGGTTCCAGGAAAGTGAGCCTATGATTATAAATTGAGGATCTTGATACTCAATCTCTTGACGGTTGGGAAACTCCAGGGAAAATTTCATTTTTCTAAAGAAGGGTTTACAGTAACAATAAAAATAATAATCGTACGGTAATAAAATAATGTTTTTTCCCTGAGGACATGAAGCAGTAGGACATATCCAAATTGACATGATACAGATCTTTGTTTCAAAGACTCATGTTAATATGGCTATGACCAAATCTTTGTTATCAGTAATTGATTAATTCGTTCTCCCTAACTCAAATCCAGTGGATTCACAAGAATTCTATGTCAGCCTTGACAGCTGGATGCTCTCGACATGTGCTAGACTGCAAAATCCAGAATTCCTAGACATGTAGGAATATTGGAAACTGCAGATGAAAGGCAACCAGTTGGGGAAAGTTATTTCATTATTTTTTTGGTAAAAGGGATAATGGTACTATGAGGTTGCAAGGGGAATCAACTAAGGCTAATTGGTGGTATGGAATGCCCTTTTTCTCGTACAGTAGTCACAAAGAATAGATACTTTACTCTGGAAACAAATGCAACCAAACAAACAAATTTCATCTAGGATTCTTCTAATACCAGTAAGTTCAAGGAACTAAGAGAAAACTATTTTATGTATATACTGCTTGGGCAATCCTCAATCTGATCTTCCTCCAGCAAGAGTGGCTATTAATTGCAAGAAATCTCGGTTATGACCGTAGTTGCTGTGGAATTCTGGGAATTAGATTACTTACTGAGAATGCCCAGTTGTATTTTTAAAGTTGATTTATACTTTGTATATTTAACAATCTGAGTGGTATGAGTTCTGATTATTTGATTATAGATCAACACACATTGCTTTGAAAAGGCTAGATAGAAAAATATTCTAAATTTTGGGAGGGAAACTTTGACACTTAACCTCTGATTCTTCCAAGCAAAGGCAGATGTTGCTTGTACTGCCAGAAGAACTACATGATTCCAACAGATCTCAAGAAAGAGACCAGAGACCAGCAGTAATCTAACACCCATTGATCTCTACCAACTTAAGTCTTGAAGCAAATTCCTGCTGATGGTTTTCATGGCTTTTTTGTTGTTGTTCTTAACAATTTATATTAACTAGTTAGCTACTCTGGTCTTGGGAGACTCAATTTTCCAGGATCAGAAAATCTCTGAAGCTGTGTCATAAATACTCTGATAGCAAAAAGTACTCTAAGCTAAAATCTTGAAACATGACAAGTGCACATCAACCTTTTAGTTTAGCAAGGCTCAAGAAACCTCTTGGTTTGATTGGCCAATCTACTACATTATAAATACTAGCCTTTTGGTACTCTGTACACAACAGAGCACTATATGTCCTCTATATATATACAGCTGTGACCTCTAGCTCAATATTCATGTCCCACTTCCACAAATAGAGAATATATTGGAAACCTAAATTCAGAAATACCCATTCCATGTGTCTACATTAAATTCCTGCAAGAGTTCAATCAAAGTATTTTTGATTAGTTGTAGGATACACGTTTCAAGTAAGTTTAAAAGATTCCCAATAGAAATTCCATGGAGCTTTGGCATTCAAATAATTTTGACATGTTCTAAAGAAAAATGGCGGACTTTTATAAGTAAAAAGTCATTGTCATCTCATTTGGAGTAACTCCAAATTGGTTCTATCTGATCTTACGAGTTGAACTCTGGTTTTGGTTTTTTTCCAACATCACATGCTATAGACTGAGAATAGTCCTGTGGGCAATTGTAGCATTTAATGTATCCCTTACAGCATCAGATTGGCTTTGTAAGAAGGGGTGGAATGTACTTACAAACAGGTGCCAATAATGCCATTCTGGCCTGCAAGAGGGGAAGAAGTAAAGGTCAGGAGGGATTACATCAAAAGAGAGCTCTAAACCAGGATTTGTTGAAGGCTGTAACTTGGCAAGCTGAAGGCCTGATAGGAAGCCAGGACAAAAATAAAGTCTGTCTCAATCAACATGGTATTGACAATTTTATTGCTACGAGCCATTGGTATTATTCACTGCTTAAAAAAAGAACCCTTCCTCTATATTTGACAAACAAACGTTTTATTTTTCTAAATTGTTTCGGCTGTAAAAAAACATGCAGTTTTCCCCAGTTTGATCCCTCCCATACTCACAGCAACTTTCAGATTTTATGAAAGTATAATCATATCGGTTTCTACCTAATCTTTCTGTTGGCTGGAGCCTCAATATACCTTTACTGGGCATCAGGCACAGTGAGGCTGAACTATCAGTAGAATGTTGCCTGTGTGTGAGATTTCACAAAGGGTCCTAGATGTTGAGAGAGTTCTGATACCTGACATTTTGAGAATATCTAGGTCCATTTTCAAAAAAGAAAATGGCTACCCTGTGCTGGGACCAGCTCACTGGTAAAGTAGCTATCACAGTTTGGTGGGCGGCAAATTACAAAGTACAATTTACTGGAAAGCACATTAGTTACTATCTGCCACTCTTGTAGTTTTCTTCCCACAAAGATATTTAGACCGTCGTTCTTAGAAATAAAAATTATCTTGGAAATAGGTGCTTTGGTTTTCAGGATGCCAGTTTCTGCCCTGAATTTGTTTAAAATTAAAAGAATATTATTTTAAAATAAAATATAGTGGGAAAGGCTGATAGGTGCTAAGAGAAGTATCTGTGGTTGTATTGGTGTTGATGGATATCATTCTGGGGATTCCTGGAATATGATGTTGAAAAGCTGCAAACACTGAAAAAGTTTGCAAACAGTGTGTAGACAGCATAAAAATTTGTCTTCTGTTACTGGAAGCTCATACATACTGGAGGATAGTTGACTTTTCCCAAGAATATTCCAAGAGTCTTATTTGATTTTCTAGCTTTTATTTGTTTTTAAATGCACATTTATTTATTTAGCATATTTATTTTTTTTAATGTATTCAGTAAATAGTTCCATGTTTGCTCATTGAGAATGTAATTGTGATGTGCTTTTAACATTTTCGCTATAAGCTAAATAAATAAGGCTAAATGTAAATATTTAATCCAGATTACTCCAGCTGGTGTTTTCAAATATCTTGGATTACGATTTCCATTATGAAAAGAAAACCTGTTTGAAACCTCCTGAGAAATTAGTTTATGCATTTGAAAAGGGAGGAAGAAGCATGTTTAAGGCAACAAGAGTTTTCCTATGCCATTAAATACAAGTACTCCATTACTAAACTGGGAAGAAGGGCGGAAAGAGTACTAAGCAATTTCCAGGGGAAGCTTCTTTCTCGCTATCCACGGGAGTCATTCATGCATAAAAGTGACACTATACAGGCAATCAGATAACAGATAATCAGAGTTGGAAGGGTCCTTATAAGTCATCTAGTCCAACCCCCCCCGCGCAAGAGGGAGACCTTAGACCATTTCTGACAAATGACAGTCCAAATTCTTCTTGAAGGTCTCAACTAATTCAATCCTCAAATTATGACCGGTTGCTGAGTTACTATTCAAAGTTAATGATGGACCTCTAATGATGGACCAAGGATACTTACAATCCAGTTCTGAAGTTCTGAGGCCATTTATTTATGGTTTTTGGCAAAGGATGGATACATTTTACTACAATGGTGGTTACTTTATGATCACTGCAAAATGGATTGTAAAATCGGGTTGGTTATGTGGGTGACCCGCTTTACGACGATCAAGACTGACAACTATGATGGCTCCTTTATAATTATAAGTTGAGGGCTATTGCATCTCAGCTTGACCTGCTGTAATGATAAAAAAAACTATCGGCAGAGGAGTTTTGACAGTAATATTTTTAAATGGCAATATTTTAAAAAATATTTAAAACGGTAGTATTTTAAAACATATAATAAAAGTTTTAAAACAGATATACAGCATGCGTATGAGTTCTAACTCACCATTCACTAAGAATTATGTCTGTGGTATATCTGATCCAGTTATATTTTCTCACTATTCAAAAAATAGTGACAGTTACAGGACGACTTTGCTAATATTGATCAATAGGCTAAAAGAGGAGGGGAATTTTTTTTGAAAAAAAAAACTACTATTTACTTGCTTGCTTGCTTGCTTGGCTTGTTTGCTGCCCATCTCACCAAGAGGTGACTCTGGATGGTTCATAAACGTTAAAGTGATAAATAATATAACTGTGATAATTTGAAATTAAAAATGGGAAGGAAGGGGAGCAGGATGCATACGGGGTGTGGGGGTGGGGGGGTGAGGTGCTGTAATTCATCAGCCACCTCCAGTGTGATTCATCCCCATGGGGATGGAGGGTGGGGGCAGGCCAACTGGCAGAGCCAAGTCATCAGGTCCTTATGGAAGGTCAGAAGGGTGGGTGTGAATCTCTCCTTAGAGGCCCCATGTTCTAAAGGACAGGAGCCATGTCAGAAAAGGTTCTTCTTCAGGACACCCCCGCAGCCAAAATTCCTTGACTGACAGCATTCACACATGCCTCTTCTGCCAGCACAGGAGGGGTGAGTCAATCCCAATGGGTAAGATGGTTCCTCAGATAGTCTGGGCCCATGCCATGAAAGGATTAAAGCTGATAACCAACACCTTGAACTCAGGGGTGGGATTCAAATTTTTGAACAATTGGTTCTGTGAGCATGGCTAGGTTAGCGTGGGTAGGTGGGCATGGGCATGTGACTGGGTGGGCCTGGCTTCTTTTTTTTTGCAACAGCACCCCCTGGTTTTGGGGGTTATTTTGCCTCCTGGGCCTCAGGGAAGCCTCCTGGGAGGGTGTTTTTGCTTCCAGATTTCCCTGGAACCCAGGAAGGCAAAAAATGGAGCGTGGGGGAGGCACACAGGAGCACCCTCTGCCACTCCCCGCGGCCCACCCCTTTTTGCTTCCTGGGCCTTCGGAAAGCCTCCTGGATGAGGAGGATCCTGGCACAGCTGATCATTGGAACAGCTGATCGTATGGAAGGGAAAAAAAATAATACCTTAAAGAGTGACTGGGCGGGGGAGAACACAATCAGCAATGTTGGGCATGCATGCGATGTCGCACATGCGCGATAAGGACTGACTGGGAGAGGAGACGCAGACAGAGAGGGGCACAATTTGCTGGTTCTCTGAAGAGTGTAACAACCGGTTCTATAGAACTGGTCTGAACTGGTAGAATCCCACCCCTGCTTGAACTGTACTCAGAAGTAAGCCAGCAGTCAATGCAGCTTGTAGAACAGCAGTGTAACACGTGCCACTCTTGAGGCACGAAGAACTGCTCTCACGGATACAGTACATTCTGCACCACTTGTAGCTTCTGAATACTTTAAAAAGATAACTCCATGTACAGCACACTGCAATAGTTCAAGCATGAGATGATCAGGGCTTGAGTGACTAGAGTGCTGGAGCTCCAGAATCAGGAAAAGCACAACTGGTGCACAACCTGAAGTTGTGGAAAGCCTCTCCTAGCCACAACCATCACTGCTCTTTGTGCAGGAGTCACCATCTGAGAGAACCCTCCAGGTTGCTCACTGAGTCTGTAGTGCAGACCTACCCAGAATTTACAGATGTTTTGGATTTTGAAGCACAATGCAGCCAAAGTCATTCACTCTTACCAGGGTTTAGCCATAGCCTATTGTCTCTCTCATCTAGATCCCCACAGTCAATTCACCAGAGGACAATTTTCCATGGCCAACTTGCCACAGGCCAACTCACCATGGAACAAGAGCTACACTAATGTTGAATAAATAGTAGAATGGAATCATAAAAGAAAGGATGCCAAAGGAGGGACAAATAATATATGAAGTTAAAACAATTTTAACTATTTGAAATAATTAAATTGAATTGTTGAATTGTCATGCAGCGAGCTGTCCTGTGGTGAACGGGCTATGGCGAGTTGACCACAGCAAGTTGGCTGAGGCGAGTTGGCTGCAGTGAGTTATCTCATTCTTCTGTGATAGGGTCACAATAGCATCATTTAGATCACCAGGGCTGGAGATATGAAGTTGAGTATCATCTGTATACCGAAGGTATCTCATCCCATAGGGGCACAAGATCTCACCCAGCAGTTTCATATAGCTATTAAAAAGAAATGGAGGGAGCACTGGGCCTAATTGGCATGACCTAAAGGGAGTGATGGATCTCTTACTCCCTATCAGCACCAGTTGGGACAGACTTTGGAGAAAGAACCCAAACCAATGCAAGACTGTGCCACCCAACCAAACTCCATAGCCAACACAAAAACATACCACGATTGATGGTATCAAAGGCCACTGAGAGGTCAAGGAAAGCAAGGATGATTGCTCTACCCCCATCCCACTCTCACCAGAAATCATCCACAAGTCTCACAATGCTGTTTCTGGGCCTGAATCCTGAATGAAAGGGATCAAAATAATCTGTTTCATCCAGAACCCTCTGAAGCTGCCAAACAACCCTCCTGGAAATTGGACAAAAATGTCTAGACATTTGGGATTAAGCCATGGCTTTTTGAAGAGGGAGTGAATCAGGGCCTCTTAAAATGTCCTGGGAATGTTCCCTCCTGCAGCGAAGAATTTATCATTGCCTGAGTCCACCTGGCAGTCACCATCCTGACTGCTTTCACCAACCAAGAGGGACAGTGATCAAATTGACGTGGTTGCTCTGACAATATTGAGAACCCTGTCCACTTCATGAGGTCCAACAGGATCAAACTGTTCCCAGATAACCAGGCAAGACCTTTCCCCATGCATCTCACGTGGACCTGCACCGTGCAGAGAATTTACTTTCCTATCTGACTCCCTAAAAAGTGGAGGTCAGAATTTGCAGTAAGCATCTTATGATCATCCAAGAATATCCAAGAGCAGAATGTTCAAAACAATCTGGGATTCCCTTCAGTGTAAACAATCCAGAATTAGTTCTCAAAACAATCTGGGATATTTCTGATCATGTCAAGCTATAAACACTGGTAGAAGCAATAGGATCCTACTTATAATGTACATTTTTTGATGTATTTGTGCAGGGTGTTTTTTTTTAAAGCTCTGCTGTAAGTGTGCCTGCTTTTCATTTCCCTGCTGCTCTTTCAGTGTCTGGGGGCAGAATAGGAGGCTGCAGGAGTTTGCTAGAGGAAAAATAAATATTGTCATTTCAAACAAAGGGGTCTGTTTGTTAAACACCATCAGCGGTTGCATGCTACCATTGCTCCCTTCCTCAAGACCGCATTAAGCTCCCAGGAGACAGCAGCCAAGCAAGTTGCCTACAAGTCCATGTATCCAGACTGGAATGGGATTGAACCCAAATTAGCTATTTCACATTGGGGTACAAGAGGACAGAGAAGCTATTCTGTACAAGGAGGTTATGAACTGAATGTGTCTTTTGCATCCATAAATAGTTCTCTGCTTAAGCAATAATTTGTATGTCTGCATCCTGGCACAAAGCCCATTTCTAGCCTAAGTTGAGGGTTGCCCCAACAATATTGGGTGTCTGGGTCGAAAATTCAACTTGAATATCACCTTTCTCTCCACTAATTCCCCTGGAACATGTGTCCTTGTTCTGTTTTACCAAATGGAGTTTGCACAGAAATAGGATATTTTTTTCTCTCTGCTGTATGTGGTGGTAAAAGGTTGGTACCCACCAATATACATAGGAGCTGCATTCACTACCAAATATATGGGATGCCCCCTCCTCATGTGAACTTCAGCGTATTTTCAAAACTAGATAAAAGGCCTTTATTTTTCACCTGTATCATTATTTACTGTTCTATTTGCTATCATTTTCATTAAGAATATACATTCAAGTTGCCTGAAAATCAGTCCAAGAGCTGAGTTCACAAATTGGTTTAACCCAGTTTGCTTTGATTATGGTTTCTTGAGTCTCAACTACAATTGGCTGGATGCAAACAACATACAAAGCCATAAACAAAGAAATTCCCAGATGTCAGCTGAAATTTTGAAAGAATGCTCAGATTGTTCAAAGTAAAGAGTTGTCTATGGGAGATGGGTCAAAAAAGTCATGGTGACAGTGCAATCAAAGCTTTGACTGTTCTTTTTTGGCTGTGATCATGACTTCATTTTATCGTATCTGATAGATAACCTAAGCTTGTCCATTCAGAAATTGGCTACCATGGTGACTGTAGCCAGGCATAACCAAACAATGTACCAACAAGCAAATTTGTGATGGTGTTCCTTGTCCCCTCCCCCATTAACCCACATAATGAACTCCTAGTTGATTTATTTTTTCTTAGCAGGCCTTTACAACAAAAGCATTGGCTGCAGCTGAAACCACTTGTTAGTTTTATTTTCTAAATAGAGAGAGAAGAGAGATTAACTATTCTTACCTCATTCTTGACAATAATGCTAATTCTGGAGACTAATACTTGCATTGTTGCATGCCAGCTACTCTTTTGTTTTAGTTCTTTATTCCTCAAATGGGGCAAGGAGTCTAATGGGTACCAAGGGATCTGGATATATTGGGGATTCTACCAATATTTGGTGATTTCTTGGGTCCACTCAACATGCTACTGAGAGTTTGTAGCTCTTAAGAGCAGTGGTTTCAAAGTTGTTTCCCAGGCAGCCTTGGAATTTGCCTGGCCTCTTTTCAGGAAGATTTCAATAAAAGTATCCATGGGTAAGATTTGTTTGTTATTGCCATATACTGGCCAGGACACCCTCCTCTGGCATCTTCCAGATGTAACACCCACTCTAAATATATCTGGAAGGCTCTGGTTTAAGAGAAACTGGATCCTAGTTGTGAAGCACCAGCATATGTCAACAGATGCCCAGGAGCAAGGATTGGAACAGTGTTGTCAGAGGTTAGTCTACAGGTTTCCTTCTTCAACAACCCTGCCAGAATCACTTTTGCTGTACTTTTGCTGTATTAAATGGAGTAGTCTCCATTTAAATATTCATTTCATTGTTTTGGATTGGATCTACTATATTTGTTTTATTTTGGAACTCAGTAAGTTAGCCAAGTTCTTAATGTGCTGCATTCCATCTGCTTCTTCAGACACTCTACTAATGCAAACTATTGATTATTTTGGAGCTTCACCAGTCTGTTTTGTAAAGGCATCAAGGAGCTTTTTCCCACTTGGATTGCAACCTGGATAAGGGAAGAAGAATCTGGCTCTTTATGCCAAACTGCAATCCCAATCTAGATTGGACCTCAGAGTTATTTGTGGCAACAGGGAAAACTAATTTCTACAACAGCAACAAAGTTATTCCATGGCTAATTCCAAATCCATTGTGGAAATCCAAACTATCTATAGCTCATTAGAGATAATTAAACTATAGCACCACAACATGAATTAAAATTGCACGATTCTTAAAGTACATTTTGCAAAATAATACAGCAGCAACAGCCCATATAACCTCTATATTTTGGGTCGGTGCAGTGATGAAGTCTCATATAGGCCACATATATTGTCAATATAAGCAATGGGTAAAGCTATGAAAACATCACAAATCCTGCAGAACTCAATAAAGAGGCACCCAATGATTCTCACAAGACAGAAAAGTTTGCAAACTTCACTCTCCTTCAGTTAAGACCAGATATAGGAGATAATAATTCTCCAGAAGAGTAGGGAAGAAGGAAGGACGACTAAGAGGGACTGAACTTGCCAAATACAAAACATGCTGAAGGAACAAAAAAAATACTTTGGCTGTCATACAACCCTAATAAGCTTCAGTCATGCTGCCCCACCCAAACAAATTTCCCTCTCAAAAGAATGCTGAATAGGAATGCTTTGTGGATATAAGAACCAAAGAGGGAGGGGGACAGAAAGTACATTGGCAACTGGCCAGCCAAAGAAACTTGCAAAGGGTTGAAATGTGTTTGGAATCAAGAATTGGGCATTCCTGTCCTTTATCTCTCCATAAACAAATTTACCCCCAACAGGGGGAGCTGCAGTGAATAACTGAAACAGCTTTCTCCAATGTAATCTACTTTTATATATGTTGGACTTTATATCCCACATCATGGTAGTCCCTGATGAAAATACAACACATGTGGAAGATGCCACAAGGCAAAGATTTGCACAGTACCTACATAAAGTCTACTCTTGCAATAGATCTGCACCCGTTATCTCATTCCTACCCTTAACTTTCTAGCCAACCTTTCCAACTTAAAAAAGAAGCTAAGTGGGATTGCATGCTAATTTGCACGGTTTATTTTTTTTTAATTGCCTTTTTAATTTATTTTTTTTAGGATCTGTAAGCCACCAAGAGTCACCCTATCAGGGAGTTGGGTGCCATATAATAATAAATAACATTGGGTTAGCACCCAAGTTACTTAGGTGAGAGACACCAATAAATTCCAAGACTATAGTCAGATTGGAAAATAGGGAGGGGGAAATCCCAAAGAATAAAATAGCAAACCACCTTCATAATATTGCCAAGAAAACTATATGGATGTTTTCAAGAAGTTACCAGAATCTGAGTTCCATTTGAATATTTTATCTTTACAGCTCTTCTCTATTCCAAAACATATAGGACCGTATTCCTTCTTCTTTGAGTAGCAGTCCCTCACTTATCCCACTGCTTGGCCTCCCGTTTAAAATTTATTTTTTCTCTCCAGGTCAATTACTGTACTGCATTTTTATTCATAACATTATTTTGTAGGATCGCTCCACTATCTGGAATTATACCCTACCAAGATTTCACCATGGTTTGAAAAAAGCATTAAAAACTATAAAGACCATAGTGTTAAGAAGCAGGGGATTTTGGATTAAAAAACTAACAAAACAATGTTTTGGTTATTTCAATAGCAATTGATAGGGGCTTTATTTCTGGTTCAAGGTGCTGATGTTGTGATTTAAAGTCCTACATGACATAGGTTCAGATTGATTTGAAAGACTGCCTTTCCCCATTTTCATCTGTCCTCCCCACTAGATTGAATAGAATGGGCATTTTATGGGTCCCATTCAGAGGTGGGATTCAATTTTTTAACAACTGGTTCTGTGGGCGTGGCTTAGTTGGTGGGCAGGCTTGGTGGTCATGTGACTGGCTGGGCATGGCCAACTCAACATCACTCACATTGAGGCACGCATCTCCTCGCCTGGCCTCTCATGATTGTGAGGATGCTGCAACAGTCATAAGTGTGAAAAATGGTCATAAGTCACTTTTTTCAGTGCCATTGTAACTTTGAATGATCACTCCACACAAGCAAAGTACCAGCAAAGGATGGGGAAAAAACCTCCAGAGAAGTTCCTGAGACAGGAAGTCTCATCCTGCCAAGAACGTAATAAGGGTTAATAGAGAGGCAGTTTTTGTAAGCAACACCAGAATGTTTCCTTCCTGCCTTCCTTACAGGATTAGGCCAGTAATTTATTCTAACAACTGGTTCTCCGAACTGCTTAGAATGTTAACAACCGGTTCTAGCAAATAAGTTTGAACCTGTAGACTCCCACCCCTGGTCCCATTGCCATTTGGCAGGCAAGACCTAGGTAGCTGACTTTTTCTGTTATGGTACTTACCTTGTAGCATCTTCTCCCCTTACCATGAAGTCTCAAGGCTGCCTCACCACTAGGCTTTTTAAGGTCTCTTAAGACCTGGTTATGTCAGCAGGCGTGTGGAATGGTGAACCGTTGGAGTGGCTCCATTGCTGTTAACATTTTTTCTCCTATTAATTTTGTTTTAGCTGTTTTATAATGTTTCACTTTTTGTTATTGGGTATTTATTGTTTTAGTCTAATTGTATGCTGCCCAGTGTCACTTGCTTTTGAGATGGGGGTTATATAAATTAGGTAAATAAATAAACAAAATTCACTTATTCAAACGAATAAAAAAACAAGTTAACAGCAACTTGAAGATGTAATTCAGTAGACCCGGAAGTGGGCAAATTTAGGCCTGGCTTTCTGAATCCAGTGCCCTCCAGATGTGTTTATTATAATTCCTATAATTCTGCAGCCAAATTCAAGAAAAGTAGCTTTTGTTGTATATCCTAGGACTCTGCTAAATTTATTGCAAGTTCAGGAAAGGAATAGAAGAATTTTGCTTCCTTGCAGACGGTTGAGCCCAAAGCACTGTTGGTGGCAATTGTGGCAGATGGGACACCCACCATGTTTGTGTGGAAAGGACTGATAACCTCCCCCCTTCCTTGATGCTTGCTTATTAAAGATGACCTTTCCCCTCTCTAAAATTTCAAAGCTGATGTTCTGAGCACTGAACAGACTGTGTGCCATATGTAACATGACCTCCGCTCTGTTCTGCTGGAGTGCTGATGGCACCACTAAGGGGGGTGGGTGAAAGGTCTCTCTCTCTCTCTCTCTCTCTCTCTCTCTCTCTCTCTCTCTCTCTCTCTCTCTCTCTCTCTCCTCTCTCTCTCTCCTCTCTCTCAGCAGCTTTCTTAGACTTACCAGTCCTGCATTAGGGCATACTCCAGCATTCCCCATGATTTCCTCACACAGAAATGTCTGTGTGGAAGACATTTAACAATGGAAAAGATTATCTTGAAATGCTTAAAAATAAAATACAGCATATGCTGGTAACTTTGCTTACATGGACGGAACATGTTTCTTTGCAGAATGCAAAAACACAGTCAAGAAACAGGGTCATGATGCAAATCTCAATTGCCATTCAATCACATAGCCCTAGGAGTAGTTTGTCCAGAAGAGAATGCACAAATTGCAAAACGCAGGTGTATTGCTCTATTATTTTGCTGTCTTTTCCTCACTTCTCCCACCCCTTTAAAGCAGGGATTTAGAAGTCTGAGTATATGCAAACTGACTCACTCTCGTTCAGTTTAAATACTTCAAAATGTTGCAAAGAACCAAGAAAGGAGAGCAAAGAAACAATTCAACTTGGCCAGTTCATCTGGCATATTAAAATGTAGATTTTAAAACTGCTTTAATTTGTGGATTCCTTGATGGTCTCCAAGCTTGGTTGCTTGCTTTCATTCTCCTTTATTGAGACATTTCATCATCCAATTCGGTAACATCATCATCATATTTTTAATTTATTAAATTAAATTAGTCAATTGTTAGATTTGAATTATAACATAAAAATAGCCTTTATATTGCAGACTTCAAACATTATCTCAACAATTTCTAAAGCTGTCCAATCAGGAAAATCACTGTACCTTCTTTAATACATAAACGTATTGAAGACAGATCTGTTCTAGATCTGTCTTTTTGGAAGAACCAGAGTCTTCTGAGGTTGAGACTGAAGGCATTTATTTGTTGTTTGTTTATTTATCACATTTCTGAACAGCCCATTTTCCCTCAAAGAGGGACTCTGGAAGACAGGAAAACATCATCCCCATTCGAGGCCACAGAATCATATTTAATATAAATTTAATAAATAAATCAAATAAATAAGAACGCTTGAGTTCACAGAACCATAGAGCTGGAAAGCTCTTCTAATCCAACCCCAAGCTCAAGGAAAGAGCCTTATACCATCCCAGTCAAAGGGCTGTCCAATCTATTTTTGAAAATGTCTAGTGATGGAGCACCCACAATTCCAGGAGGCAAGCTATTCCACTGATTAACTGTTCTCACTGTCAGATTTCCCCTTACTTCTAGATTGGATCTGTGTTTTCTAAGCTTCCGTCCATTATTTCTTGTCCCATCCTCTGGCCCAGTGGTGGGATTCAATTTTTTTTATTACCGGTTCTGTGGGGATGGCTTGGTGGGTGTGGCAGGGGAAGGATATTGTAAAATCTCCAGTCAGAGGTGGTATCGGCCGGTTCTCCGAACTACTCAAAATTTCCACTACTGGTTCTCCAGAACCAGTCAGAACCTGCTGAATACCACCTCTGCTCTGGCGCCTTAAATAAGTCNCAGAATCTGCTGAATACCACCTCTGCTCTGGCGCCTTAGATAAATAAGTCAATCCCCACTACTTTGTGACAGTTCAATTTACCTGTTATATACAGAGCCCTGATTGCAACCTGGTAGTGCTCTCCCAATAATGGAGTGGCACTGTTTTAATTAACAATCGGTGCAGGGAGAAGGAATTTGGGGAGGTTTGCTCCCAGAATATTGGGACCAATAGTGGAGAATGGGCTATCTTGTGTATTTATTGGCAATATAGGATTTGAAGAATCAGAAATCGGAGAGTTTAAGGCTTCCCTATGTAAACATAATCTTGCCTTCCATATACTGTTATTGGAAAAAGGTATGTTTATTGTGCAATAGGAATTACAGGCAGTCCTTGACTTATAATATTGATAGTGCTGAGAATTTCTATTGTAAATCACGATGGCTGTAAGTTGAGATGCCCACATGACGAGACTTGGTTTTAAAACTTTTGCAGTGTTTATTAAGTGAATGGCATGGACTTTAAGTCAATGTGGTGGTCATTAAGTAAATACCATGGTTGTTAAGTGAATCCATGTGTTCCTATGGTGCTTTTTACTGGAGGCCAGCCAAAAAGGCTTAAAACTTGCAAAAAAAATGTCATAAACTGAAGTCAATATCCACAGAAAACTTCAACCAGCCACAAAGGAGAGCCAGTTGCCATGTATCCAAAATGCAGTCATGTGATTATGGGTAAGTGTGCAACCATCACAAATCCAAGCCATAAATAATTTTGGGGTGTGTGCATCATAACAGTCACTGAGCAACAAGTCATTAAGTGAGGACTACCTGTATAGCAGCTTTCCCTAACCTGAAATGTTTGATATCATGAATCTTAACTGCTAGCTAGAATGTCTGGCAACAAATGCCACATAGAAAGGCTACCATAGGCGAGACAGGTGTGTGAGGAAAGGTGATCTGTTTTCCTAACTCAAAGCTACACAATAACCAATCTCAGGCTTAAATTCCCTGGGAAAGAGGAAGAGACAAGGAAACCGAGACAACAGAAAAGATCGTTCTGATATCAAATATGGTAGCATATAATAGACTAGTGTTTCTCAATGTTGGCCATTTTAAGATACGTGGACTTCAACTCCCAGAATTCCTCAGTCATCATGCTGGCTGAGGAATGATGGGAGTTGGCCCACAAATCTTAAAGTTGCCAAGTTTGAAAACACTGTATAGATCATATAGGTCTCCAAACTTGGCAACTTTAAGACTTATAGGCTTCAACTCCCAGAATTCTCCAGCCAACTATGCTGGCTGAGGAATTCTGGGAGTTTAAGTCCACAAGTCTTTTAAAGTTGCCAAGTTTGGGGGGACTCCTGGTATAGATGATGATGCTCATTCAACATTTCAAAACACGAAATAGGTCATTTAGTTATGATTTCATAAGAACTAAATAAGCCAGTATTTTTCAACCTCAACATCCTTAAGACTGTGAACTTCAATTCCCAGGATTCCCCACATGGCATTGCTGGCTGAGGAATTCTGGGAGTTGAAATCTACAACATCTGCAAGTTGTGGAGTGGAGAAATCCCGACCTAACAACGTTTAGAGCAGCACTTCGCATGACTGGGCCTCCAGACCTGGATCAGCGGCCTCGACTGTTCCTCTCAGGCACTTCTCAAACTTTGAAGAGCTCCGGTGGGTTGAGGCCAAAGGCTGTGACAGCATGGATGGTTTTCCCCATGAATCGCGCAGCTGAGTTCTCCACCTCTCTTGCAGGCCACGTCGTTGTCCGCCCTTGTCTTCCCCCACCCCCACCCCTCAAACTCTTAAGACAAGGTCTTCGTATCTTTTCGGGGGCGAGGGACGGGGGGGGGGCCCTCCCTGAACGATCAATTCGCCAGGCTCTCATTGCCCAATTTGTCTGCAGCACTTGCTAAAACCTAATTCGAAATGCATTATCTTGTTTTGAAAAGTAGAGGGGGAAGGGGGCGAGCTCGTAAGGAAGTCGCAATTATCCTGGGCTCGGATTACTGCAAATTCCATTATGCTGAGAAAACGGAGGGGAGCAAATGCCCCGTGAAAATGCGGGTTGCTTTGCTAATAACGATGCGCAGTTTAAAAAAAATAAAATAAAATAAAATAAAAAAGACTGCTCTGTCTGCGGCTCCGGCCTCTAATTTTTCCTTGCCGGGAGCTCGAGACAGTTTCCCCCTCTTCCCGTTTGCAACTGATGGAGGGGTGTGTGTGTGAGGGGGGAAAGACGGTAATGCTGGAAGCGAAAGACGCCTCTTGTTTTTACCTTCAGAAATCGTTCGNGGAAAGACGGTAATGCTGGAAGCGGAAGACGCCTCTTGTTTTTACCTTCAGAAATCGTTCGCTGCTGAAGCCCGAGCTAAATGGAGCCCGAGCCGTCGGTCCGATCCGGGGTTCCTTCTCTAGGTTGAATAGATCTATGGCGTCTGCTCCAGGGGACCGTACAAGAAATGTAGAATTAACTCGGTGTTTTGTTTTGTTTTTTGCTTCTGTGTTCCCTCACCTTGTTAAGAGTTATTCTGAAAAGAATAAAAGAAACGCTGTAGTTAACGGAGAATAAGTTTTGTTGAAGTTTTGTGGGGGGGTGGGGGGATACGGTTGCTTCTTCTAGGTGCCCCTGGAAAGGTTGACCCTCGAGAAAAAAAAAAATTTTTTTTTCTTGAACTCGACAGTGGTCACCAGAGCAGGACCTGGGGCAAAAGTCAAGGCTTTTTCACCCAGGAGAGGAGGCGGAGAAAGCAACATAACTGCCTCCTCTCGTTTTCAAGGAAGCGAAATCAAACGCATTCCTGTCTAAAGGAGGGGGGTGCGGGGTGGGGGGGTGGGGGGGGCAAAAGGGTCGCCCTAACAGCTGTAGGCAGCTTGACAAAACATCCCTTGTTGTTGGTTGGGGGGCAAAAAAAAAGAGGTCCCTTTGTGGAGGGGGCTGTTCTGAGGGGGCAGAACAGGCCTTGAAACCTCCCGACTCCGGGGTCTGTGGCTGGCCTGGCCCATTTGGGGTGTGTGGCTCTTGCCTGTGTTTATGGGAGTCCTTTTGTTTCTACAGCAGAGTCTTTGGAGAGAGCCTGGGTTTGGAGNTCTTGCCTGTGTTTGTGGGAGACAGCAGAGTCTTTGGAGAGAGCCTGGGTTTGGAGAGGAGTTCATCTGCCCCCAGGGTGAATTAAAAGGTAAAATGAGGTGATCGAAGGTCTCCTGGGGTTTCAAGAATGGTAATAGGGGAAGGGTGTTTTGACTTCTAAAAATACTTTGGTATTTCTCAGAATGGTTTAGATCAGGGTTTCCCAACCATGACAGCTTGAAGATGTGTGGACTTCAACTTTCAGAATTCCCTATCATATTGGCTGGGAATTCTGGATGCTGAAGTTCACACTTCTTAAAGTCGCCAAGGTTGAGAAACACCAGTTTAGGCTTTCAGAGCAAAGACATGCAAATATCACATTATACTATGATCCAATCCACCTTTACCAATTAAAAATATTTCCATTTATTTCAACAAATAAAACATGCAAACCACTTCAGTTTTGTTGGAAGAAAACAATAGAATATTCAACACAGCAGCTGTATACCATTATTTAAATAATTTCTAGTAATCTTGTTTGCATCCTGCATTAAACCATAGTTTGGTTATTTGTGGTTTGACTAACAATTGGCTGTTTTTTTGCAATTTGTTAAGCCACAAACTAGGTTTGCAGACTACAGTATCTGGGTAGGCACAACAGGCTATGGCCAAAGTATTGTTTACATTTTAATAGACCTATATAGACTGGGAAATGAATGACCTGAAAGGATGCCTTCACTTCCCATTCCTTGCTCTTTTTATCAAATTTTAAGGCCCAGTCCCACTGCACTTACGGATGCAAAGAGGATGTAAAACGTTAAAAAAAGCTTGCCATCCATTGG
>BHFT01060132.1:0-12898 GCA_004320025.1 Laticauda laticaudata
AACCAACAGATGGCAAGTGTTTCTCTCCATTTTACATCCTCTTTCCATCCGTTGGTGCAGTGTGACATGGGCTTTACCGACTCAGTTTTAATTCCTTTTCAACCAGCATTGCTTATCTACTAAGCATGGGGTTTTGCTTTGAACAGATGGAATTCCTTAAGGAATTTCTCTCCCACCCACCCCTTTTTTTTTACAAAAGGGTGAACAGTCCCTCTGCATATAGTTGTCAACCTCCTATCAGTTGCCCTATAAAGGCCACCTTCCTTTAAAGGTCCTGCCAATTACAGGATATCAAACTATAAACGCATATTTTTATTTGTGATTTTTTAAATTCTTGTTCTTTGTAGGATTATTTTGCTATTTTGAGGGGTTCCCAGCTCCTTGCACTAATTTGGAGCCCCACATTCTTCCAAACCTGCCAATAATTTCCTTTTGTATGGAAGGGACAATTTCAAGTGCATAAGAATGCACAGTGAAAAATGAACTTGATTTTATTTGTAACAGTTTTAAACCCATTCATGTAACTTTGAGCCAATCTCCAGTTAGGGTTCATTATGAAGGTAGTAGAAGAAGTGGAGAACCAAGAAAGATGACTTTCTGGAAGATGCAAATCTGATACAAAAATGCAAATTCATGTTGCTAAGAAGCCAATGGGAGGGGGTGCCCTCATAATTTTGGCCAGCAAATCAATTCACAGTTCTACCACACCGATAATAATTATTTTAGGATTGAAGTCATCTTGTGCTGTTGTGTCCAGTCCTTTAGGGAAAAGGGAAAAGCGAGCATGAAAGGACCTTGAAAGGAGGGAGCATTTGGGGAAGAATTGCCATAACAGCCAACAGAACACAAGATCCACAGCAGTGTAGTGATACAAATACCTACACAAGCAGGAATATATCTCACAAAATACCAGCATTTTTATTCTCCTGGGGCTTCAGAGAGGATCCAGGAAATAGTAGATGCCAATGGCACTGTCGTAGATCTAACATTCCAACAGAGCTGACAGTACAATTAGATGTAAATGTAAAAGCACTGCATTTTATCCAATAAACATGGTGGTGGTAATACCAGCTAAATGCCTTTACCAGCTTCAGTTATTAATTCAACCACAATACTGGGTGGAGTTGGAGTCTTTAATTATGTAATGAAATTATTATAATTTATTGTAGGATAGGGTTTATGCTTTGCACTAAACCGTAAAGCAGTCTCTGTGGCTTTGGTTCAGTATCCAGCTATTCTGATTTTAAAATGTTTTTTGGGAGCTTCTCTTGAGCAAGGGCTGCAAAATTAATTTTCTTCCTATCTCTTCATCTGATTAGTCATATCTGACTTTCAGAAACATGATAGTTAAATTCTATCCATTCTTTCCAATATTTTAGAATTTTATTTTCAATTTTCTAGCATCTCTAATCATTTCTACAACATTCATCTAGATATGATTCATGCTTTGCACAATTCATGTGCCGATCTTTTTATTTTCTTGTAGTGCCAGTTTCTTTTTCCTAGGCTTCATCAGCATCACAGCATTTCAAGCAGTGGTGGTATTCAAACTTTTTAAGTACTGGAGGCATGGCTTGGTGGGAGTGACTTGGTGGGCACGGCAAGGGAAGGATACTGCAAAATCTCCATTTCCACCCCAGTCCAGGGGAAAAATACTGTAAAATCCCCATTTCCTCCCCACCTCATTAACCTACTTTCCAATTCCATTCTCTTGTGCAGGGCAACAAAAGAAGACCCAGCCGATCAGCTGGGACTCGGGAGGCAGCAAACAGATGGGGGTGGGGCCAACAAGAGGNGTTCTCTGAACTACTCAAAATTTCCGCTACCAGTTCTCCAGAACCTGTCAGAACTGGCTGAATGCCATCTCTGATTTCAAGGCTGTTTCCCCTTCTGTATTCTTAGACTATTTGTAGCATGTAATTTAACTGGCTAAATGCATTCTGTCACATAAAAAAAATAATGATTTCCCTACAGTGTTGTCAGTTACATTTAATGGGGTAATACAAGGGTTTCAGATTTCTTGAGCCTAAACTGTAGTTTGGGGCTCTAAATTGGTCTCCCCTGAATCTTACTAGGATTTAAAAGTGTATTTCATAAAATAATATACATTGGATTTGAAGTTTTTTATTATTTACCTGTAAGTCATTTGGATAGGATGAATGAGCTGTTGGCCTAAAATCCAGTTAAATTTATGGTCCCGTGTTTACCATGTAAATATATATAGTATGAGCCTACCCACACCCTACTAATGACTAACTTCATATTTATATTATAAAAAAAGATTTGTTTGTAATAAGTTTGAAATGAAAGCCTGCATTATTTACTAAGCAAGAATAATGAAGCAAAAACGCCCTTAGTTCATCAAATATATCACAGTGGAGATATGTTGAGTAAATTCCCTGGGGGCTTAAGAGACTTTTTTTTTAAAAAAAGAAGCCACATAAAAGAAATTGAAAAGTTAAACGTTGCTTTTTTTTTTTAATTGCCAGCTTTTCCCCTGGCAGACCCAGAGGAAACAGAAGTGCAGACGTGCATCTTTAAATTAAACTTTGGAAAACTTGATAACCATATGCCTCTCTCTCATAGTAATGACTTCTTTCCACCCTCTCCCAATGGAGCATTGCTTCTTACCCATTTTAGAAGGTGTAAGAAATGAGGCTAAGTAGAATGAAAGAGAGAAGGAGAGAGGGAAAAGAGAGCACTGCCCACTTGATGCTCAGAGAAATTGAAAATATTTTACTTCCATACATAGCAGCAGGAAAGTAGGGCAGCAGCTTGTTGATTTAGCCAGGCCCTTTATGTCCTCCCTTAAGCTGAGAAGAAACAGCTCTAGGCCCACTGATTGGGCCGATGGACACACCTGCCCTTCAGCTGCCCAACACTGAGCTATTTCTTCTTTGCCTGAGGGCTGCATGCCTGGCAAGATTGGCAAGTTGCTGCCCTATTTTGGGCAGTTGGTCCTAAATGAAGAAACCAGATTAAAGGGCCTGTCGCATAGGCCGACGGATGCAAAATGTATGTAAAAAGGACACAGCAGACGAGAAAATTTTCCATCCGTTGTTATCCGCTCGCAAAAGCGGGCAAAAATGCATAACCAGAGCGGACAACATGGGAAAGAACGGAGAGAGGATGTAGCCAGGATGTTAAAGCGGATGCTCCACGGAAGCCTAGCGGATGAAGCGGTAGGGCACAATCGCAGGCTTCCGGGGGAACACAGCAAAGTGGACAGCACAGCGGAAGGAACGGATGCAGAGCAGATGCGAGCAGATGAAGCGGATGCAGAGCGGAAGCTTATGGATGCCTAGCGGATGCAAAGCGTTCACTGCGCGGTGCGGGGAGGATGCATTGCGTCAGCCCCGTGGATATAAAGGGAGCAGCTCGCAAGCAGGTCACCATTCAGAGGAAAGACCTGCTGCCAGGACACATCTTCAGCCAAGCAACCATGGGGAAGAAGAGGAAGCCTGTGCCATCTGCTGCCAGCCCTGGCAAGAAGGACAGGGCACCATCCCACCCCCTGGCCCTGACTCTGCTTCTGCTGGTGCTTCTGCTGCTCGGGCTGACTCTTTCTGGTGCTGGGGCTTCTGCTGGCGCTGCTCCTGGTGCTGGGCTTCTGCTGTGTTCTCTGGCGGGCGCTGCTCCTTGGTAGCTGTGCTTCTGCGTGGTGCTTCCTCTGCTGGCACTGCTCCTGGTGCTGGGCTTTCTGCTGGGGCTTACTCTGCTGGTGCTGCTCCTGTGCTCTGCTGTGCTGTACTCTGCTGGCGTTGCTTCCTGGTGCTGGGGCTTCTGCTGGTGCTTACTCTGCTGGCGCTGCTCCTGGTGCTTCTGCTGGTCCTGCTGTGCTCCTGGTGCTCCTGGTGCTCCTGGTGCCTGTGGTCGCTCTTGGTTCCTGCTGGTGCTGCGTGGTGCTTACTCTGCTGCTGCTGATCCTTGGTCCTGCGTGGTCCTGCTTTTGCTGCCTACTGTTTTGTTGTTGCTGCTGGTGGTGGTGTGTGTGGTGCAGCAGCCCCTAGAACCTCGAAGCCCCCTCTGATGAGGGCCCAGATGGCCCTGCCAGAGGGAAAAAGAGGCATACGCGGAACGGAGAGAGGAGGCAATACTCCATCGAGAGAAACATGAGGATGAGGTGCTGGAATGGCTGAGGGAGAAATCGAGTATCTATGGTGGAAGGGACACAGGCTCTAAAAGGAAGCAGGCTGCTTGGAGAGAGAACGGCGGAGAGCCTGGGCTACACTTCGGAGGTCCTCCTCGGCTGTGGAAGCACATGCACACCTGGTACGGGAAGCTGCACCCAAGAAATCTGGCCAGGCCACGGTCAAGCTGACGGACCGGGAGACCTACGTGATGGCCAAGTGCAGCTTCTTGGAGGTGAGATCCGCCACCGAGGAGCAGCCCCTCTGACAACCCTCTCTCTCAGGCAGCCTGTTGAGAGCCAGTCCTCTTCTGGCCAAGAGTCAGCTCCTGTGTCCAGGCAGGTATCTATGGAGTGTGCCATGACGGACCCCCCGACAGCTGCACTCCCCTTGGCGGAGCGTGTGGAGGACCCCCTGATGCAGTGGAGCAAGGAGAGGGCACTTCCACCAGAGACCAACCCACATCCACCCCAGCTCCACCTCCACAGAAAGGCAGAGAGCCAGACCGGAGGGGCAGAGCCACACTGTCCTGCGGAGATCAAGATACACCATCAGAAGCAGCATAGATCTCCTCTCTTCAGCTTGGGCACAACCGACATACCATCCTCAAACTGCAAGCCCTTCCTCACCTACGTCAACCAGCCCTCATGGACATGTCCGAATACACAGTGACCAGGTGATCAAGGACAGGATCACCGGTCTTCTTCACAACCCTCCAGGCCCAGATGAACCTGCTCCCACCAGGCCAGGTCTGGCTCCTCCATCCCAGTGATGTCACAGCCCTCCAAGGCTTTTCCACAGGCCCTCACCTACCAGGCTACACGGCTACCAGGAGGTTCGACAGCACAGGCAGCCCTTCCCAGTCGGGCACAGGTACATGCGAACGCCACCAGTGCCACCGATGCCACTGATGCCATCCATGCTGACGCCCACCGATGACACGCACAGATACCATCTGATGCACCCGATTGCACCCCCCACAGATGCCACCTGCACGCCTCACCTTGCTCACCTGAAGACCACGACAGTCCCCACTATACCTCCTTCCTCACCACCACGGCAGTCCCTGCTGGTCTCAGAAACATCTGATTCACAGTCATTGGGTACTTGACAGCCTCATGTCCTGAGGAAGGGGATGCTCTGCAACATCACAGGACTCGGTAGCAACAGGCTCTCTGAGAGGCTTCGCTCGCCACACCATCCCCTGTTGTCCTCTCGGGCCAGACCCCAACTGCGCGTCAGACCAGTACTCCAGGAGCATGCCACCTCCACAGACCTGACCCGGGTCACCCTGGAATATGGGAACGCTCAGGTGACGAGAAGAGTGCCAGACTTGGGTTGTACCTGTTGACTTTATTCTTTGTTTGGCACACGTTTACTTGGGTCATTTTCTTTACAGTTTGTTATTAATAAAGATTATCCTTGCTTCACCACTTGCTTCAGTTCTGTTATTCAATAAAGTCTTGGTGAAACTTTAGGAAATGGGTTTAAGCCTTGGCACTGCTTGTGGGATTGGTTAGGATAACCTGTGGGATGGGCAGGAACCTGTGGATGGGTAATAGCTGTGGTGGGCAGGGAATACCTGTGGAGCGGTAATAGCTGGTTGGATGGGTTAGGATACCTGTGGGGATGGCAGGGATACCTGTGGGAGGTATAGCTGTGGGATGGGCAGGGATATCTCTGGGAGGGGTAATAGCTGTGGATGGGTTGGATACCTGTGGGATGGGCAGGGATACCTGTTGGGATGGTATAGCTGTGGGATAATAAACCTCCAGTGCAATCATAGTGGGACTGTATGGGTCCAGCCTCCCAGGTGCCACACCTATGGCCCTTTATATCAATAACAATGTAATCATTCATCCACACATTTCAAATAAACACAACTCTTTATTAAAATGCCCGTCATTGTAGGGCCACTCACAATACATGGCCACAACTCATCCGTGTGATGAGACAGGTGAAGGAAGATCCATTAAGCATCTACACATTCCTGTCTTGCCACTCCACTGCTTCCAGCTTGGGGACGTTTGCACCAGTGTTTCAGGGAGTTTGCACTGCTTTCTTCCCTTTACGTGAAGCTCTGGTGGCTGCTGCAGGGCCTTTGCCACATCGCACAGTAATCTATCAGGTTTCACGGAACCTGTTGGCCAGGAAATGCAAAGGCTGTTCTCCACCCGCCCTTGCCCTGGACCAGCCTGTAGTTGCAGATCTCTTCTTCATGGGTGAGGTCTGGGAGGTGTAGGGTTTTATGAGGTACGGTTCTGAGATGAAAGGCGTATCCCCCATGATGAGATAGGGCACATCTTGTGTGTCGTTGGGCAGGGGGTCTGGTCTGGGAAGCCATTGATGAGGTGCGTTCAGCCCTTCCTTGAGGTCACTGCATTGTATCCACTGGCATCTGAAGATGAGCCGTTGCTGAAGCATCAGATGTACATGAACTTGTATTAGATCGACCTGGAGAATGACGGATGATGCTGAAGAAGCCTTGTAGTTGTGTAAGTGGACCCTGAGTTGCTGGAGCTTTTGCAGGCCACGTGCTTCCCATCTATGGCTCAAACAGTGTTGGGGAAGTTCCACTTCTGATAACCTCTGCTCTGCAACTTTTTCTCAGCCTTCTTCATGGGGGGCACTGGAGGAGCTCCTCCAGGTATTCTTCGACTGATGGCCTGCACCACTTCTCTGACCACAATGCTGATGGTGTTTGTGTTGGCACCTTCATGCAATACTGCATGTTTTTGTATGTTCGTTCAGAGGCCAGGTGGGCGCAGAGTCAGTGCCACCTTGAGCCCAGGGTCCAGTTGGGCTGGAAGTTGTGCTCTGCTTGGTCAAGGGGTCTGGAGCCGCTCCACTACTTCATCAAACATGGCTGGAGGCATCCTCATGAAGTTCTGGAATGCACGGAAGTGTCTCTTCATTCCTCAGCTCCACATCAGCTGTTTATACAGTCCGTACTCTGCTCTTCTCAGCAATCCATCTTTGGACCCAAGACACTTTCTTGGACGCCTCCTTTTCTTTGCGTAGAACAGGTGAAGAGCCTGTAGATGGCTTCGCACTGTTGTAGAACGATGGGGCTACCAAAGGATGTGTGAGATCCATGGGGAGTGACTGGGATGCTGTGGAACAGCAAGAGCCAGATGAAAGGCTGGCAGAGGTCTGCACAGCAGGGCTGTGGACTGAAAGTGGATCCAGGTGATTTCTGCCCCCCTTTTTATAGGAAAATATAGGTTTTCCGCTTAAGTGTCCTTTTGATCCTCTAGGCATCTGCAGGAAATCCTAAAATATCCGAGATAGGTCCCTATTGCTAACGTTTTTTTTCTGTTTTAATGCTTGTATCGAGCTGCATCCACTTTCATCCTTCTATGGTCGTGCTTCTCACGCTGGCGTGTCCCGTTCTGTGTCCGTTTCGCTTCCCTCCCTGTGTCGTTATTCCACTGGAGCGGGATACGAGTTGCATGATGCGTAGCGGGATTCCTAGCGGATATAGTGGACGCGTAAACGGATGATGACGACATCGTAACCAGATGTTTCCCGTATGCATATTGGGATGTAGAATGGGACGCGTTGGATACGTTTTCCTGCTCAAAAAGTTTTGTGCAGCTCAAAACTTTTGAGCAGATGAAATGTCAATAGACGATGTGGACGGATAGAGAGTATGAAAAAAGGATGCCGTGAGTGCAGAAGGATGCATGTGTTAACCAACGGATGTCAAGTGTTTCTCTCCGTTTGACATCCTCTTTCCATCCGTTGGTGCTGTGTGACAGGGCTTAATGTTCATTCATTACGTTTTCAGTTATTAGCTGTATGGGGCTGTTATTAGGAAGCATTACGATAGCAGAATTAAGCTTGATTTGGTCTATAGCACTTTTGATTATTAGTGGTTATTTATATAACTGAATGCAGTACCTGCATTCCTAAGTACATGGATTACAATTATTTTCAGCTAAATATACATAGAGTCTTTCTCTTCAGCTACTCAGTGTTGAAAACCAGGAGGAAATTAGGAGAATGGAGGGAGGGAAGGTGACGGTAAGGGTTTGACACACAGTATCTCAATTTCTTCCCCATAGTTAGAACATAGAACATAGAATAATAGCGTTGGACTAGTCCAAGGGTCTCCAACCTTGGCAACTTTAAGCCTGGAGGACTTCAACTCCCAGAATTCTGGGAGTTGAAGTCCTCCAGGCTTAAAGTTGCTAAAGTTGGAGATCCCTGTTCTAGTCCCCCCTCCAGTGATGGATCACTCACAACTCTGAACACAAGCTGTTCCATTGGTTGATTGCTCTCACCATTAGGAAATTTCTCCTTACTTGTAGGTTATTTCCCTCTTTGATTAGTTTCTAACCATTTTTTCTTGTCTTGCCTTTTGATGCTTTGTAAAATAATGTGCCCCCTTGTCTTTGTAAGAGCCCCTCAAACATTGGACCAGTGCTATTATGTCACCCTTAGTCCTTGTTTTCATTTGACTATACATACCAGTTATAACAGTTCTTTGCATGTTTTAACCTCCAGCTGCCTAATCATTTTCGTTGGTCTTCTCTGCACTCTTTCCAGAGTCTCAACATCTTTTTTATATTGTGGTGACCAGAACTGGATGCAGTATTCCAAGTGTGGTATTACAAAGGCTTTGTAAAGGGATACTACGTCACATGATTGTGACTCTATCCCTCTATTAATGCAGCCTAGGATTGCACTGGCTTTTTTGGCTGCTGCCACTGCACACTGTTGACTCATGTCTAAAGAATTGTCCACTAGGACTCTAAAATCCCTCTCACAGTTAGTGGCTTTAACTGTCAAGGTACACCTAAGCCAAGTTAGAATTAAAATATTGTGTCCCTATTAATTTCTTTTCTTCTTTCCCCATCAATTTGTGTATATGTATGTGCAGGCCCTTGAACCACAATTCTGCAGGTGGACAGTATTTTGATTTTAATGTATGTATAGAACTTAGTACAAGATTAGTATTTTGCTATAGAGACCGCTATTATTAGAGACACTGAAATTATTTACATCATGAAGGTAAAGGGAACATATATAAAACTGTAATTTTCCTTCTTTTGCTTTAATTCTATCAACACATCAATCTCTGATGCTCATTTTGAAAGACAGAAAACATCAGTACAATTAAGCAATTGCACAGTGCAATTAATGTGACTGTGAAATGCAACTAGGGAAGTTCAGGAAGATGTCTGAAGTTGTGCTTGATCTCTAGTCAAGCCAGCCACACTGTCTGACTCCAAGAGCTTATGCCCTATTTCATACACTGTTGTAGCTTACACGGGGGAAATGGCATATATTGCAAGAAAGTACTGAGCAATAGAAGAAAAAATCTGTTTTTGGAAAAGACTTTCCAAGAATACAATTTTTTGTGCTAAAGTTCTTCTGTTCTAAAGATGAACAAACCTGTTTTTCAGGTGAAAAAAGAGATTATATATAACCAGTGGACTTGTCTGCATGAGGCCAGTTCTTCATTAATCTGTAAGTGGTACTGTATGCACCAAGTTCTTTGCTGTTTGGAGTCCTGATTGTTAGGCTTTATGAAAAGACAATTAAGTCCTCTACATTTTTTTCTATAGCAATGCTAGAGGTAAACAGGCACCTGTAAGAAATCTTTGATTTGTATAGCCTAAAGCAGACTAGACACAAACATATATGCATTTTAAAAAGTTCTGGAAAACTTCACCGAACAAAGAGCAGATTGTGAAACAGCACTGTTGCTACAGTGGGTAAAATGTCTCTGGAATGTATGCTCCACAAATACTGTTATATGGAATCTTGGATGGACACAATCAATGCAAAATTTACTGTGAATAAGATTGAATTGGAAGCAGTCAATATACAAATCCAGCTATGGGACAGCAATTACATGAGAAAAAAAATTTATACAGAAAGCAAGCTTTATATCCTGTAGCATTCTGGTTTTATATTGAAGAAGTGTGACATTTTTTAAAATGGTATTTATTAGCATGTTATTTGTATCATGAAAATGTTATTCCTAAAAAACTGATGAGTGCAACATTCTAAAAATCATATTAGACAATCAGTCAATGCTACAAACAACATACAATGCATCTAGAGTTTCAAATATGTTTCCAATTTTTTTTGAAGTGAAGTATCTTCCAGCTTGGACTGGAATTCTTTTTAGTAAAATTCTATCAGTGCCTTTTTAGTCAGAGAATTCTGCAAGTGTATCTGCATGTTTGTGTGTGCATGTCCTCTGCAGAGAGATTATTAGACCAGCAATCTGAACACACAGTTTAAATTGATTGATTTGACTTTTTTTAATCCACTGAAGAATCCACTGTGCTTTTCCAAATACTGTAATTTGGCCCAGTCTCTTTATTGATTTTTGCTCTGAACAAGGCGTTGCTTCCTTACTTCCATGAAATACAGGAACATGTTCTAATGTTCACTTTCCACATTATGCTGTGACTATTCAAAATGCTAAGACTAAAAATTTGTGCAATTCATTACAGGCAGCATCCCTGCTGAAACATTTTAGTATCACCTTGCAATAGATAACTTTTAGAGTCACAATATTTCACCATTGCCTAAGTAGCAATCTATGACTCCTGGCATAACATCCTTGAATATGTAAGATTCCTTGTGTTCCTTTCTCTGATTTTGTTGTAAAAGCCTATGGTTGAGAAGGTTAATTAAGGGAAACAGGGCAACCACACCTCAGAATATAGGCCAGGTCTAGTGTTGATTTAATCTCATTTGTAGAAATTGTTCAGGAAAAAAAAATCACCTGTAAAAGTAGGAAAAATGACACTACTTTCTTATTTCTCTCTTGGTGATGCTGGATTTGGAAAGGGCTGAATAGGGAGAAAATATTTAAACTTACTTACTGTACATCACCAAAAAACTAAATCCAGCCTAAAAAATGCATGGTCATGATGAATCCCAATTATTGTTATTACAGATAGTCCTAACAATTCACTTAGTGACCATTTGAAATTACAACAGCACTGAAGATGACTTACAAGTGACTTATGAATACTTTTCACACCGATGACCACTGCAACATCCCCATGGTCAGATGCTTGGCAGTTGACTCATATTTGTGATGGTTACAGTATTCCAGAGTCAGGTGTAGCAAGAAAAGTCGTAAAATGGTGCAAAATTCACGAAACAAATTTCTCGCTTAGCAACATAAATGTTGGGCTCAACTGTGATCATAAGTTGAGGACTACCTGTATTAACAAAATAGTCCTAGGTAAGTCCAGTTAAGACCTTTACTTGGCTATTGACTTCACCATTCTCCTGGGCCCAGATTTATCCTTTCTGAGTGGGAACAAGGCTGGAGAAAAGGCTGGCACAAAAATCTTAATAGGTCCCTCAGTCTAGCGGCAAAGACCCTCACATAATACTGTTGCCTCCACAATTGAGGAAGCAAATGAAGCTGCTGGGATCCATGATTGTGCGCGGTTTCTGCTGCACTCGCCGCTGGAGTGCCCCCAATCCAGCTGGATTTGGGGGCTATAGTTACCCCGTAGAGGTAACTGAAGATAGGGGAGATTCAGCAGGGGTCCAGGGGAATCGCAACCCCGNTGGAGCGGCGGTCAGCAATGGCCGCCACAAAGAAGCTTTCATCCAGATAAGAATGTGCAGGAGGAAGCTGAGAAAGGAAACCTGAGATGGAAATAGCAAGAGACAAAGGTAACATTATCTGATGAGTAAGAGCAAGTGATCAATCACATTCTCATTCCTGTATAAACTAGGACAGTGTAATGCTTTAGATTTAATTTGGATGATATGTTTTGAAAATGCAGGTGAACAAACATGGCTTGTGTCAGCAAGTCATGAAAGCGCTGTGCTTTTTTTCTCAACAATGTAGCTGTGGTAGGGGAGCTTTCAGTAGCAAACATGCATCCCTAGAAGCCTCAATGACTGCATATACAGTATGTTCTTGTTGTACTTTCATGTCTTTCAAAATACCTCAGCTAAATTAAATCAAAACACAGTGCAACCTTATTATATATCACTGTTTAAAAAAACTGAAATCTGGTCTGAATGCAAATGAAAGCATAGATGAAATAAAATAGCACATTCCAAGCAAATATATAATGAATTGTTGCATGATTGCCATTTTCAACTCTGGCTCCATTGGCTCAAGGTATTTTGACTACTGCTCCAGAAGTGTCTAGAGTGGCATTTTAGGACACTAGGTATAAAGTGCTGTTCCAGTGGGTTTTATGGCCCCATTCGAGCCCAGTTCTGAGGAGGAGGAGGAGATGGAGCTGGGGTCAACAGAGGAAGAGAATGCAGCTTCTACAGCCCAGGAGGAACAACCAGAGGAGCAGGCCAAGGCAAGCCTGGGTCCCTCGGGCCTCAAAAGGATTGCCAGAGAGGAAGAGAGGGTGCAGAATTCCAGAGAGGAGCAATTGCCTCCCCCGCCCGATCCTTGAGTACGAATGGAAAGGAAGCAGTTAGCGGAGGATGACCCAACTACTTGGGAGGAGAGTGCCCCACGCCTCTTCACAGCTCACCTGGAGAACGGGGTTTAAGGAGATGCCGGGGGAGGGGCTTTTGTTGGGAACAAGAGTGGTACTTGCCAGCAACACTTGCCACGATTCAAGAAGCCTGTTACTGGTGACTACTGCCCTGTTTGCCTTGCCTCATCTAGCCTTGTTGTGTGGGGGTTGCAGAGACCCAGCTTGGCTCCAGTTTGTACCACAGTCTCGTGAACTCTCTGTGCAAGGAAGATATATGTGACCAAGTGTCCTGAACAGGTTTTTTTTTTTTGGTAAGTTTTATTGATTTTTAAA
>BHFT01060135.1:0-14061 GCA_004320025.1 Laticauda laticaudata
ATAGCAACGTTTCAGCAGAATCTCATCTGCCATCCTCAGGCTTGTGTATTGGGTTCTTTTTAATCTTGTGTATCAGACTTGGCAGCCGTTTTTGGAAATATTTACCTGAAACCTGACAAGATTCATATCTTCTACTGGACAAATCCTATTTTTTAATCTAATTTTTCAAAAAAATAAGCAGTTTATATTGGCTTGGAGATGGAACTTGAAAGAGTTTAGTTCAAGACAGTTTCATTTTGAATCTTTTCAGGGAATGATATATTAAGGGAGAGATAAAAATTAGAATGAAACAGGTGATAGATATTTAAGTTACATGTTTATACCTTCTTGTTTGCCAGTATAATGTCAGCATCTTCATCTCTGCACAAAAAAGGTACAAAAAGCAGTTAAGGAGAGGAAAAGCAACAACTAAGCAAAAGGATTCACCAAGCTGGTTTCAGCTCTTGGTATTAAGCATGCTGGTTATAAAAATTTAATTTAACAAATCTTTTGTTTATTCTCAATATCTTGTTTGCTTTGATGCTGCAACAATTCCAGTAATACAAAATGTTTTCAAAAGAAAAAGGCTGAAATATACAGTTCCATCCTCTGGCCAAGGATGGTTATTTTAAGCTTTAGAAAATTACCAGTACACAATTTTCTTTCCCTGTAAAAGTCTAGAAGTTAAAAAGATACAGTGAAATTTCTAAATTATGATTTATAAAGCTCCTTATAGATTTCCTTCTAAGTGCTCTTCAGCGGGAAAAAATCTAGTGTCAACTCTGAAGCTGACCTGGCTGAAGCCATCTTTTCCTGCCTCATAGTTTCCACAAACTTTGAAAGGGAGAAGGGAGGGGGAAAGCAAATAAACTGGCCACTAGTCAAAACCAAAAGGTTTCTTGTGGGAACCAAGGTCATCCCAACAGATGACAAGTGAAGGAGAGGAGTGACCAAACAGACTCCCAGCTACCTACTTTGGATAATTGTGACCCTGGGGAGAGAATATTTGCTCTTTTAATTTGGGGGAAAACTGCAGGGACCTTTAGAGTTGGTTTTCACTAGCCATGCCAATATCATGTATCCAATAAACATGTTCTTTGAGGAATCTACCTGCCTCAGAATTTGCTTTTGATGAATGTGTTACTTGGAACCCTAACATCTAGCATGTTTCCTTTTCTTCCACACTATCCTCTCTTCTCCATTTGTTTTTTGTTCCTGAACTTCATTTACTTTGTTCAATTTTAAAAGAATCAGCAAAACAATTTTTTTCTCATTCTTTGCACTACTTTACATAATTCAGTTCTACATCAACATGAGGTTAGAATGACAAAAAGAAGTAAAGCCAAATTTGTGACATAATCACTGTCATATTCTTTTGCATTTTTAAAAAGTGTATATTTCAAAACTTTGGATTTAGTTCTAATTGTTCAGCATGAGAAATATCAGGAGATGTAAAGTATATATCAGACCAATTTTATAGATATCTAACTATATTATAAATATACAAATGTTATAAAAGTTTTGGGGCAATGGAGAGAATACAATAAGATGTTTTTAAAAATTGCAGATAGTAATTTCTTATATTTGTTGTTGGGAATATCATTTTTAAAAAAATCTATCTTTTGCATACTGTTAAGCTTCTATTTATTCAAAACTCAGGGTATTTAGTAGAAGTAGACTTAGGCAACTGTCTTAAACATCCTTTTTGTATTGTTATGAAATAGCAAACTGCTCCTTTATTCTAAATTTTAAGGTTTTTTTTTTAAACTGGTGACTTTGATTGCCCGAATAGTTCAATTAGCTTTAGATTATGTGGCTTTATATTGTCTAAGTAAGGTCTCATTGGGTATCTTACATGTTGTTTAGCATCCAAGAAAAAAATATGTTTGTTTTAGTAGTGAGAGAAAGGTATACGTAATGGTCATTGTATAAGCAATGGATCGTATGCTTTTCCCACTAGAACTGAAGGAGTGGATAATTGTGAAGAAGAGATTGCTCAAGTAAACCAGTGATATTAAATGGGAATCAGGGCAAATAAATGATCACACCAAACTTCCTAGATTTAGAACTACAGTTTAATCTAGATCAGAAACCTGGTTTCTGTGAAACACCATTTTTTTATAGGAGGGTCATTGCATCTTACTTTCATGTGATGATTTAGGTCAAACACTGGTTAGGCTTTGTAAGGGCAGGTTACAATGCCCTTCATTCTGCACAGATGCAAGGCAGATATCACAGTATTGCTATAATTTTTTGCCTATTTGTAGAATTTAGCTTTATGTTAAAATTTTAATGTCTATATTTTAAGTAATAATGCCATGGCAGTCATATGATTATTATGCATTCTTCCTAGTAGCTGATAAGAACAATGTTCTGAAAAAAACACAGAACATTGCCAAATTTAGTTATTTAACTTGAACACAGCAGATGATACATATTGAAGATTAAATTCCTCCCACATTAATTACATATCTGTTTGCATCTGTCTGTGCTGGCCCTTGGCTATACTAAAATTTTATTTGGTTTGAATATTTTTTTAAAGTTTCAGCTGAATATAAAAGTATTTCCGAATTCTATTTAAAAAAGGAGAGAGGATATTTAAAATAGACTAAAATTCCTAAGAAAGCAAAGGGAAATTTGCTGAGTAAAATAATACATATCTGCCTGCTATCTCTAGGTGACTAATGCATTTTAATAATGGAATGGAATTTAGACTGAACAAATGTGCCCCCTCATCTCAATAGGGGAAAAATAGTGAAAACTGAAGGAATCAAGATGCTCTACACAAATAACATCAAGATTTTGGATGAAGATGATCACTATAAATATTGGTATCCTTCAAACTGACAACATTAATCAGACTGAAGTCAAGAACAAGGTTAAAAGTGAATCCATCATAACAGTAAAGAAGATCTTAAAGTCCAAGCTCAATGGAGGAAATTCCTTCAAGGCAATTAATGGGCAATAGCTGGAATACTGCACAGAATTCAAGCAGAACTAAAACTCTGGATTGGAAAGTTATAAAAATAATGACAGTGAAACATACCTTTCACTCACATAGTAGTGTTGACAGACTCTGCTTACCAAGAAAAATAAGTGGGCATGGAATGTTGCAAGTCATTAGATAGCTGAAAAAGTAGAAAAGACACTGAAAAGATATCTGAAAGACAGTAAAGAAGATGCACTGAAGCCAGTATATCATGAGGCTTACTTAATACAGGAGAGACCTATAGCCTGAAAGAAGGACCATATGAAAAATAGAAATGAAACATGATAAGGCAAGTATTAAATGGCTGATACCTAAAAAAAATAGCAGGCAAAGCAAATAACAAGAAGACCTGGCAATGACAAAGAACAGGAAAATTGAAGAAAAAGTCAGACAGCCTAATTCTGTCTGCACAAGGCAAATCATTAACTTGAGAAGACAGCAGCAGATAGAAAATGCTACATCTACAAAGAAGATGAATAAAGAGTGGACCAACCTAGTTAGCTGCTGTAAGATCGTGTAGACCAGTGGTCCCCAACCTTTTTTGTACCAGGGACCAGTTTCACGCAGAAACACTTTTTCAAGGACCGGCAAAACAAAATCAATTCTTCCCCAATAGTAGAGGGCTTCTTAGCTTAGCTAATATAAAATATATATTTTAATCGTGATTATTCATTCTTTGCGGCCCCGTACAAAATGATCCATGACGCAGTACCAGTCCGGGGCCAGTAGTTGGGGACCTCTGGTGTAGACCAATTACCGTATATACTCCGCATATAGCCGACTTTAGAATGCTTTTTTTTTTTCAAATTTTGGGGGTTGCTTATATGCGCATAAATCTGATTTCTGACACAAACGACATGACGATATGACACCACTTTCAGATCATGCAATATTATTATTTTACCATACAGCGATATATACTTACAGCACATTTTCTTTTTACTCTGGTGCCTCCATTTGGTTTTTCTCCACCGGATATAACACGCTTTGATTAGTTTAGTTAGTCAACATGACCGCTGTAGTGTTTGCGATCGTCACATGCAGCTTTGTATCAGTTTCTCTGCATTTAGTAAAGCATTCCACAGTAAATTCATTAAAATACTAGCCATGTCTGATTTAAAAGAAAAAGAATGTCTTAATGCTGCTTCTTTAACTCAAAGTAGTGAAGGCTGCAGAGGAAACAAGCACACTTGAAAGCAGCAAGAACCTTTGGAGTGGATGAGAGCAATATTAGAAGTGGAGAAAGGACAATACATTGGATTTGCACCCCCAGTTCAAAACGTACAAAAAGAGGGCCAAAGGTGGCAATTCCCTGAAATGGAAAAGCACATTCTTGAGTGGTTTGAGGCTCAAAGGCAGAATGGCTACAGTGTGTCTTAGATTGGCGTGCGCTTACAAGCATTGCGATGGCCAAATTGGAAAATACCAAGGTACCTCAACCTTCACTGCTTCCCGGGCTGGTGTAACAAGGTTTTTTGAAGAGAAATGGGATATCACTAAGACAAAGAACAAAAATAGCCCAAAAGCTGCCATCAGAATTTGAGGAAAAGGTGATGAACTTCCAATGTTTCATGATAAATAAACGAAAGACTGGGTGATTTTCCTCTCAGCAGGATTGGCAATATGGACGAGAGCCCTATGTGCTTTGACATGCCAAGCACTAAAACACTGAACCAACAGGTGAAAAAAAGTTCTTTTAAGACAACAGGGCACACAAAAACCCATTTTACAGTGGTGCTGAGTTGCACTGCAGATGGGTGAAGCTACCCAATGGTAATCTTCAAACGAAAAACCCCTCAAAAAGACCAAATTTCCAGTGGTGTGCTCATCCATCGCATCTCAAAGGATGGATGGATGAAGAAGGCGTAATCAAATGGATAAAATCAAGTGTGGTGCGCAGAAATGGAGGTCTTCTCAGAAAACTCCATGCTAGTCTGGGACCAGTTCAGAGCTCACCTAACCGAAAGTAAAAAGGAGTCTAAAGGAGTCCAAACACCATTCAGAGCAGTAATACCAGGAGGGTTGACTCGGAATGCTACACCCCTAGATGTCAGCCTAAACAGACCCTTCAAGACACACATCGAAACCTGTGGACACGGTGGATGGCAGATGGCAAAGCTGAACTAACAGCCAAAGAAACTTCTCAAACACTCCTTTGCCACAGTTGTGTTTGGTGAAGACTGCATGGATATGATTTTACAAGAAATGGTACAGAAATCCTTTTTAAAATGTTTGCATCAGCAACAATTAGATGGCACTGAGATGATGTTGTATGGCAGAGAGGATAGCAATGAAACTGAAAATGAAGACAGTGATGAAGTGGCAAGAAAATGAAAATGAAGATCAAGATGAAGATGAAAGAAATGTGGATGAAGATAATGTCAAATATACATTTGGAGGACTGGAAACATCTCTTGGGGAATCTGAGGACGAGGGTGATGGTGAGGATGAATTTGAAAGGATTCTGAGACACTCTTTAATTTGTGAAAATAAATAAAAGTAAAACACAACATAAATGGCTTTTATTCCCATTTATGCTCTTCTGCAAGCTTTTGCAGCGATAAGTGCATATATTACCATTATATACAATCAGATTCTTTACTATCGGACAATTAACTTAATATTGTTTTCCTACACAAAATGCTTTGATAATGAACCTTCATTAGTGGCATTGCATATTGATACTCTTTTGTTATTAGCCCAAACAACACACCATGGTATTTGGGGGTCGGCTTATATGCGAGTTTTTGCAAAATTCCTCATTTTGTGGCAGTTTTTTAAAGGTCGGCTTATATGCGAGATCGGCTTATATGCGAGTATATATGGTACAATCACAACAGCATAACAAAGTAACAGCAACAGTGTAACTGAATTTCTGAAGGAAATATCATTTGCCTGTGAACAAAATAGAGAAAGTGATTGAAGAAGCTAAAGTGCCCTGGAACTTTTGAATTCAAACAAATAGCCACCTCCCACAGAACATCTAGACTTAAAAACTTGATAAGATACACAAAAAGTCTAGATAATAAATGCTTCAGGAAGAAAACAAAGATGATACCAATACTAATACTGTAGGGCACTTTTTGAACATATTCGGCATTGACAGAATCACCATCAGTCAATTGCAAAAGGTAACTTTACTTGGAACAGCTTACATCCTGCAACAATACATTTAACACCATCAGGCATCAACATCTGCCTATCTTAGGAAGGACTCAATAAGTGGATAAAAATGCCAAATCCTGTCTAAGTCTGATTGACTGTATGACCAACTATGGTCATAAAAATGGAATAAGTCTTTTCCAGAGAATGCTAATAAATCAAAAGAGCTAGTACCCCAACTGTATGGACATCCATACAGTTGGGGGACAAGGATACATGCATTTTGATATTATAGGACAAATTGCATGCCTTATTAACATCAACTAACATCCAACTAACATCACATCACAAATGCAAGGGGTTTGCATTGTGATGTACTTAATTTCTTCATCATCATTTTAGCAGCAGATACCAGTGTGCCTAAGTCAGTGTATCACAATTTTAGCAACTTGAAGATGTGAGGACTTCAACTCCCAAAATTTTCCAGCCAACAAGGGGAATTGAGAGTTGAAGTTAACACATCATCAAATTGCCAAGATTGGAAAACACTGCTCTATGTTAATAAGCAGATATTTTTATGGTATGGTAATTCCACAACAATGTGTAAAGTTTTAGTTTATGAATTACCAATATTGAACTATTTTTTTAATTGTGGTCATGATATCGCATTAATTTTCCTTAATATATTAACCATTTTATCTTCAACAAAAAAATAAAAGGAAAGCAATCACTATTTTGACTGTTTTGCGACTTGTTACTACTTCTGAATTGTAAGAAGTTATTGTTGTTGTTATTTGTTCTTTCAAAATGCCCTATTGTTTTATCTAGATGGAATATCAGCAGGTTTCATAGTTCGATAATAACTTCATAACTTAAAACAACTCTAGAGAACTGTGCCTCAGTATGTGTTATCATTAAAACAACCATGCCTTTAGCAGTTCAGTGGTATTACTTTCTGCCAACTGCCTCAGATAGAAAATAATAAACCTTCTCTAAGCACATTTTGTAGACTTTTTTTACACAATGACTTAGTAAAGATTTTGCATTTGGTTAGTTAGCAATATTGAAATCAGTTATTTAATATTGGCTTTCTTTGGAAGGAGATAGATTTCAAATACTGTATATCCGAGAATGGTTCGTGTCCGAACATAAAAGAAGTGAGGTAATTGACAGTTCTTTTTCTGTTTTGGAAATGTGGTCTTGTTTTAAAAGGTTGAAAGCATTTCATTTTTACAGTATTCAGTTGCCAGGAACATCTGAGGCACAGCTGAGGCAAATTAACAATGCAATTCCAAAAGGTTTATTTTCAGAGATCAATTAGAAATGTATTCTCTTCTGATGGGATTTTCATGTAAACTTCAGCTTTTACTTCAGTACAAGAAACTGGCTTAAAAAAGAACCCAGGTCATTCTGATGGAATCAACAATACAATTAATAAGCCAGACAACAATTTCTCCTTAGCATTTCTCCACCGTGCAGGTAGAAGAATATTAACAACTACAGCAACAATATCAGCTATCAATCTCTTTCAGTTCTTGATTTCATATATGTGGAAGGGATCATTGCATAGAAATATGATTGAAAAGTAGAGTCATATGTCACTCTGAGCACTTTGTAGGCACTAGAAAAGCAGAATAGAAATATTGATATAAATTAATAAAAAAAATTAGTCCAGTTGCCATAATTCAACTTTCATATACCTTTCCCTGGGTGACTGAGAATCTTCGTTAAAATATTGCAACACATTTTGAGGAGAAAATCCCTGAGGTTTGTGTGGCAACAGTTGGTACATTCCAACAATTTTCATTAATTTGCTCTAATTGATCTACTTTTTATATAGTAAAAATTGACCCTTTAACATCCATGAGGAAAAAAAATTGTCAATTTAAGAATAGCAGTTCGGATTTTAAAGGAAGCTTCTTTCAGTTCTATTTATTTTTTTCCCAGTAAAGTCCAGAAGTAGTGATAATTTTCTAATCATCTTTCGCTATTATTAGAAAACTTTAAAAATGTTTTTCTGGCATGCATAAGATATCTATATTATTACAAGGTATCTATCTATCTATCTATCTATCTATCTATCTATCTATCTATCTATCTATCTATCTATCTATCTATCTGCTAGCTAGCTAGTTAGCTACCATAAAATCCATGTTGATTCTTTGTCAGTTAAAGATATAAAGATATAGACATAGCTAGTTAGCTGTATCTATATCTTTATATCTTTATCTGACAAAGAATCAACATGGATTTGATGATAAATCAAATCAAAAATCAAAACTGCAAATATTTTGAATTAACTATAAATGTCTTCTGATCATCAATCATCATCAATTACTGAGCTGGAGAACTCTTGCAGAACTCTGATCTAAATTAGAAATATTGTAAATTAAACTCTTAATCAATACGCTATATAAGTGTAACATAATTACTTATTAGCATGATTTTTTTAGGAAGTGCATTTTTTTCTATCTAGAAATAGCAGCTCCTGATGAGAAAGGACAGACTAATTATGAAATATAGTTCCATTTTCCTTTGATTTAACCACATGCCATAAAGATGATCATTTAGCTTAATTTCCAATGCTACATTCTGCCTAGTTTGATAGAATATTTTATTTTTCTTTTTTTCCATTTAACTTTCCTTACCCCATGCTGCAAAGTATTATTCATATTTGTTAGGTTGGAAATTGAATTTAGAGTCCTTGAAATAGACAACTAAAAATTCTTAAAATCTGTTATTAATTAACATCTCAATTGGGCTATTTGTCACAACACAATGAAGAATTTTGTAGTTATTTATATAATTTATATGAAGCTCCTAATTCATCACTTACTTAAATCCTTTCTGTCCTCCTTGGGAACATTAACTGGGCCATTTCACAAATTATGCAAAGACCTTATGGGAAGGTGTGTTAATGTAGTGATTGGCTTAAAATCTGTACACACAGCTCATAATATTCCATGGTGATTTTATGATTTTTCATATGGAAGTAAAGGCATGTTTTCCTCATTAGGAAAATAAGGGAGAAATAGTACAATGTGCATTTATAAAACTGAAATTGCCCTGCCACAGCCAAAAGCAAGCAGGAGAAGAAAACACTCCTGGAACATTTAAATATCATCAGATATCCGAATTAGAACTAGAAGAATGCTTTTTCATGCTGCATTTACACATTTTAGGACAGATTTTAGTTTCAAAGCAGAGGCAGTTCACAGCCTATTTTTAACTCTTTGAAATACTGAATACAGGTTTTTTAAAAGTCCACAGAGATAATTGATAGGCTCTCCTTGTAAAAATAGTGTATTAAAAGCCCACCTCAGAGACATCCTCAGCCTGTACCTTTAGATAATTTACTTGGGAACAAAAAATATTCCAATAATACTGATCACAATGATACATTACACCTAATTTTTTAAAGCTAAATTCTGTCACTGGTATGGATAAGACATTGCAGATATGACATTGCAAAGAGGACAAAGTCCTAAAACAATCACAATTACATCATACATCATACTGTTAGCCCATCTAATTCACTTGTCATGTATGCTGACTGATAACAATTTTCAAGGTTCAGGTGGGATTCTTGGATATATAAGGCATTAAATGGTGCTTTGCTCTTGCAAACAATTATCTAACGCCCATATCATTTGTCCTGTTTTTTTTATGATTGTCCTATAAGACAAAAAAACTAAATACTAAAGGACAATAGCAAAGTCAAAGTGAATTCAGACAATTTGAAATAATACTAGAGGGCCTTTACAAATATTTACATAATTGAAATTGCATGTCTAATTATTGTTTATTCTTGTTGGTCCAGAATATTTTTCTCAAATTATAAAAGGTACATTTAGCTCATACTGATACTGTATGTTTTTTTAAAAGAAACTTTTATGTATTACTTTATTACTTTCATAAAAGTAGAAGACATCTGACAGTTTTCCAGCTTTCAAAAACAGATGATGCCGAGATTAACCAGGAGGGTTTCCAGTTTCCCCCCAGTTCAAAGAAATTTATTTTTGTATTACAGAGATATGTGTTTCTTGTTCTTAAGCAATGTTTGGAACAATCTGCAGCTGCTCTGTTTCTTATGCCATCGTAAATATCCATCAAAATACTTTCAGTGCCCTGCAAATATAAGGTGACCTTAGATTTCAAAACAGACAAGTGCAACAGCACATAATATCTATTGCTTTTTTCCATACACAGAAGGCATTAGACTGGCTTCAATTCAGTGAGCACACCTTGTCTTTTGTAATGCAAGCAATGTGTCTGTATTCAAATTGGGGCTAGTAAACACAAGAAGGGTGGATTGCTCAGCAATTAAAGTTGCTGGGCTTGTCAGCTGGAAAGTTGACCTGAGTTTGAGACCTGTGTGCCGTGCGATGGGGTGAGCTCCCACTACTTTCCTTATTTCCTGCCAACCTAGCATGCAAATGTGAGTAGATAAATAGGAATCACTTTGGTGGGATGGTAACAGCATTCTGTGCACCTTCGGCTTATAGCCATGTTGGTCACATGGTCAAATTGACAACATTGGCTCCCTCAGCCAAGAAATGGAGATGGCTCCCTTGGACTAGAGTCGGACATGGCTAAACAAGGGAAGCTTTTATTTTTACTTTTAACACAAGCATATTTATGGTTTATATTTAGGCCATACACATGCCGTGTGTCCCCCCCCCACTGAAAATTCAGTGATAGTAGCTGCACCAATAAGTGCTTAATACTTAAACCACCAATCACTATAAATTTTTCACAGTTCCTTCATGCAGTATTTTGACTTCCAGATCCCACAATATTGTATATCTTTGCTAGACCTTTCCTTCCTGTTGCTAATCATTTATTATCATTATTATTGTTATCCTATTGAGTAGGAATATCAAAATCATTATCAAATGATATTGTTTAAACTTTTAAATTCTTAAAGAGATCTTGGGCATGCAGAGATTCTCCTAATTTTTCCTGAACATTTGTTCCATTTTGTCCCTTTCCTTACAGCAATTTACATATGTGTGTTATTTGTTCATGAACATTCTTCTTTCTTAGTTCACCAATTTTAGTTCTCACAAATGGATAAGAAATGTTTATATAGAAGTTGTGAAAGTGTGGAGCTGATATGGTAGAATATTGTCTCCCTTTCACAGGGATTATTTTATAATGTATAAAGATGGTTACTATAAAGATAAAAGTCATAACAATTTTAAGATATAAATTTTTATAATATTTTGTTATGGGTTTCATATTGATCAATAGTCAGACTGATTGTATCTGAGATTTGAAAGCAGTTTCATCCACTTTCCCTTCTCTTCTACTGGTAAATGTTCTAGTATGTAGGTATTTCTTGTAATCTGGAAATTATGAGGCAACTTTTAAGATCAAATTATGTGTCAAATGTGACTTTCTATCTACAGCTACCAATCTCTAAATATATTTTCTACAGTTACATAACAGAAAAAGGTGCAGCTATTTTGAATGTGTTTGCAAGGCATGTACATAATTTTCATATAAATCATGCAGATTAAAACTCTTATCTGCTCTATTCAGCAACATAATTTGGTTTACAGAGATTTGAATTTGAGTAACAGCTCCATTAGGGCTCTTTACCAAGAGTCAGTTCCTATGGTCTTACTGGACCAGCTGCTGCTGACTCACTGAGGAAATGGCAGAGATTAGGATGAACCAGAGGGGAGGGGGGAAGCCAACCCAGAACAACAGAAAAATAAAGCAAATCAACCAAGCATTATCTTTTTGTGAAAAGCAGAACAATGACTTAACAAGAAAGGTTTCAAATGATCCATTTTATTTCCCTCATTTGCACTGTTCCTGTTGGAAAGACCACCAGGAAACATGTGAACCAGCACAGAATATACACTGTAATCCACAGAACATCTCAATTAATATTCTCTCCTGAGTACTACTAGAACAATACAGAACATCAAGCCATTTAATCTCCGGCAATAATGTCTTTTGTTTGGTTGAGAGGGTTTTCCCTCAATTAGGTTTTTTTCAGCATGGATTTTCAAAATTAGTTGGTATTCTATACTGTGTGAAGAGAGGTGCTCCAGATTGCCTAAGCACCAGCACATGGCTAGGTAAAATGCATAGAGAAACGCTGGTTGTATTAACAAACCTGTTATCCGGAAATTCTTCCTTGTAAACAGGAGCATTGGGCTCTCTTTGGAATTAAGTTAATCCTTCCACATGCTTGCTTGGGAAATAATAAGCCACAAACTGTATAGTATTTAAATCTCTGCTTTGAATATAATTTACTGCTACCATGTAAATTATGGCTAGGACAATAGGTAAATGAAATGGAAACAGGTGGCTTACAACAAGGCAGCATAGAAAACCAATATTTGACTCTTAGATAACCGTAGTTATTAGCATACAGAAATGATTTTGGCACGGTCAAATTTCAGCTCTCTTGGTTTTTTTTGTTTGGTGGTTCCCTTAGATTTGACAGTAAAAGCTGTACAAGATTATTTCTGTGTACATCTTTTTGAAATAAATGATAACTGCAGAAGAGTAAAACAGCTCTTGAAATAATACACTCTGTTACAGAGAGATTCAAGTATTTTGATGCCTTCTGCTTGGTAGCGATGAGCCCCAAAACCTTGGCTCAGAATTTTCATTTTGTTTGCATTTTGCTTCTGGATAAGCAGGCCCAGCTGGGAAAAAATCGTGGAAGGCTTTAATTGCTATTGTCCATGTTACACAGCTATTTGATTGAATTAAACAGAGGTCTATACATACCACTGTTAATTACATTGCCAGGCATTGCCAGGCATTTTCCCAAGAGACATAGAATTTTAATTCTGAATTGCCAATCTGTTAGTAAACCCAAAAGGTAAACTTCTGAATTGACTGATCTACAAACCTGCTAGGTAAAATAATCTAATCATAAATATTCAAAAATAAGAACAAATCAGCTAAATCTCCCCAAGTCCGATCTTAGTCCAGTATTTTGTTTCTTCTGGTGACCAACCAGATGATTCCAGTACTTACAAGCAGAAGGCAGAGTCAGATACCTTTCTTTTCATCATTACTCTGTAGCTAAGCACACTGCCCCAATATGGAGATAACACCAAGTCTTCTAAAACAAATTATTTTTAATAGAGCTATTCTCCATGGCTGTATCTTTTTATAAGCTAAAATGCTAAATTCCATAGCTTTTCTCATAAAGTCTATATTCTAGTCTCCTGATAACTGTGATGGATTATTTTTACGTTGACCAGTTCGAGCATATCCACTTTCAAATGTCACAAGCAAAACTTGTGTTCCAGATGCATGTTCCAGATGCTGACATATATTTTGATTTATATAGATTTAGGCATAGATTTAGATAAGGGCATTAGAATAGTGGCAGCCCTTTTTCTAATGCTCGCCAGCATGGAATTTGCTTTCTTCATGCTTGATGTACACTAAAATGACATACCCGCTACTATTCCACTATGATTTTTAGTTGGAGATATGAAATAGGATCTTTTTACTTCAAAATACATCTGAATACATCAGAAAATTTAGCCTATATCTGTCATTTTGTAAACCAGCCAATTATAGAGACCTTCCTAGATCTCTTCGCAATTAGTTTGGTGTGCACAAACTTGAATTTGGTTTGCTATCATTTGCAAAGTTGGACTGTTGTTTAATTTACAATTTAAAAAGCACAGTGCTGGGTCACAGCACAGATCCTTTTAGCTTATCATTTCATACCTACCTTTTGCTTTTGCTTGTTTAATCACTTAGTGTTCCGTCCAGAAAAGAAACACGGTAGACCGGGTTCCAACAAATAACTCTTTATTTGTTAACTGCAACAGTAACGGAACAGTGGCTCAAGCCGCGGCATCCCTTTTTATAGAGGCTTGCCTGCCGGCTTGTAGCCAATGACATTGTTTTAACTTTGCTGCCTTTGAATGGCTCCTTGGATTGGTTCCTAATGAACCAATCCACTACTGGCCTTCCTGGCCAATCAGAATAGACTACTTGGAACC
>BHFT01060142.1:0-10549 GCA_004320025.1 Laticauda laticaudata
CCGGCCCCCCCCCCCCATATTTAATACTTTCTTAACTAGATTACTCAGACATTTAATGTTGTTTCTTAAAATCTAATCATGCTTCTGTGTGACTTTCTTGAATACAACAAACGGTGTGGCATCATTTTAAAACAATTTAAAAGTATGTGGCATACTTTTAAGAAAAACAACAATACAATAGTAGCCTTATGAACTTCAACTATAAGAACTTTGGAAATTAGTTTTTCTGTCACAAATATTGCTTGCTTGCTTATTTATTTATTTATTATTAATTACAGCCCTTAGAATATGAGTGCAGGTTCGTCTGCTAACATATGTTGCCTATTCCATCATGAACTGTGCTTATGGGCTAATTCTCTCAAATGTGCCTCAGCAGCTGTTGTTGTGACACTTTCTTTGGCAAGATTAAAGTGTCACCATTTTAGAGTCCAGTGCTGAAATAATATAGTGTGTGAAACATACGTAGTTATTTTTGCAATGAAAAATTAGCATGTGAAATTTTTATGAAGAACAACATTTCTTTAATTTTTAACACAGTAAGATCAATCTGCTTTACAGAACTCAACTTTGTTTCATTTTTCTCTCTTACTAAGGAAGTCCTGAAAAGAAATATCACGATGGGGATTGATAATGCTAGACAAATTTCAGTGCCTATGAAAAACATATTATCTGTATGCCCACACCTGAAGCCTTTATAAACAGAACACTGACACTGATATCCCCTAAACTCTTGAAGATGTTACCTAGCCTAGCTAGGAAACCAACCCACAAACTCAGAAAACAAACTTTCACCCTCACACATTATCTATTGCTAATAGTTACTACAAGTTACTAACAAAATCAGGCAAGCATTATGTCTGGAAAACATATTCATCTATTTCTTATCATGAACTAGAGTAGCTCTCATTAGACTTAGTCCACTATGTCTAGCCAATATAAAGCTGTAGGGATGAAAGTGTGTCACACAAGTGAGGAACTCACCTCCATGTTAAAAACAAAAAAATCCCAAGACATTCTGTTTCTGCATGTAAGTGTTTTCCAAGCAGATGGTCCTGACCGGCTGCATTAAGAATATTAAATGCCCCGCAGTGTCAAGCCATAGGCCATCTATTCCAGCATTCTATGTCACACCAAGGCCCACCAGAGTTGTAGCTTTTCTCTGTCTGTGCCTGACCTGCAGAACAGCATCCTCCAAGATCTGGATGGCTTTGACCTTGCTGACCTTTTGTAATACTGTGAAAATCTCAGGGCCAGGCAATTAAGCAAAGTCTGTTGATATTAGAGTTGTAGTTTCATTTGAGGACATCTTGTTTAACCAGGGCATCTTGCATATGAATTGTTGCAATGGTTTTAATTTTTGTGCATGCCTCAGAGTCATTACTATAAGATACATGGCACCATAAATCATTTAAATATATACATCAATCCATACATAGCATCCAGGAAGCTCACAAGCCGAGACAGAATGGTCTTTGTCTGGCAGCTGCTATTTAATGTTCAAAACACTGTGTGTAATGGATTCTTGCTGAGAGTACTCAATAGCTTGTGGGCTCTGATTGCTGAAGAAGCGACTGTATTAGAATGGTTATTATTATGGTTCCAGAGTCAGCCGAATGTCTAAACTGGATGTGGCATTCTTATCCAACTATCAAGTCCTTCCCAAGGACCTGGGAATAGGCAGATATTGTTGATAGAATAGTTGTTGTTGTTATTGGTTACATTATTTTTTCTGATAATTTTATTAAAAAGGATATTACACAAACAGATAGAACTATGCTATAGGGAAATAATATTTTTAAAATATTAAAAAATGCTGAAAAAGAAAGAAAAATAGAAAAAGAAATCTCCTCTTCATCCTCACCAAGTATGGCTGACATTAACTTTTCAGTATCTCTTAAAATAGAACCAAATATCTCTTCATTAAAAATTTCTCCTTAGTTCTAGATTGCTTCTCTCTGTGATTAGCTTCCATCCATTGCTTCTTGTCTTGCCTTCTGATGCTTTGGCAAATAGTTTTGATCCACAAAAATGGGGGGGGGGGGGGGTTTTTGTCAGCCTTATTTCCAAAAGCACCAGAAAGTGTAGTAGCATTACATTTTTTTTAATTTATTATTTGATTTGATTTGTCAATTGCTTACAAATAATAGATATAAGTATAAACATGAGTAATAATACAGAAAATAGGTATGATTAAATGGGGACATAGGACGGGATGAGAGGCACAAAGGTACACTTATGCACGCCCCTTAGACCTCTTAGGGATGGGGTGAGGTCAATAGTGGATAGTTTTGAGGTTAAAGGAATGGGGGTTTGAGGATGTAACTACAGAGTCAGGTAGTGCATTCCAGACATTGACCACTCTGTTGCTGAAGTCGTAGTTTCTGCAATCAAGTTTGGAGTGGTTAACACTGAGTTTGTATCTATTGTATGCTCTGTATTCTTACGGTTGAAGCTGAAGTAGTCATTGACTGGTAGGACATTGCAGCAGATAAATTTTGTGAACTATGCTTCAGTCCAACCATAGGTGGCATATTGTCAAGAATTGTCCAAGCCCAAAATTTCAAGTCTCGTGGTAATAGGGTATTCTGTTGCAAGCAGAGGAACGTAGTACTCTTCTCATGAAATACTTCTGGACTTGCTAATTGTATTAATGTCTGATATGCAGTGCAGATTCCAGGCTGATGAGCTGTATTTGAGTATTGGTCTTGCAAAGGTTTTGTATGCCCTAATTAGCAATACAATATTTCCCAGAGGAGAAGCTTTGTAAGATTAGATTTTGCAACTCTTAATGCGTTTTTGGCAATGCTGTTACAATGAGCTCTGGCGCTTAGGTCATTAGATATGAGGTACTCCTAGGTCCTGACAGAGTGAGGGTCATCAATGAGGTCATAACCAACTAGTTTGCATTTGGTGTGCTGATGTTTTTACCAATGTGTAGGACAGAGCCATTTGTTGGTGATTTGGAGTTGCCAATTGTTTGACTATTCAGACACATAATCAAGGTCACTTTGAAGAGCAGTAGCATTGTCAGTGGTGTTGAATAGTTTTACATCATCCGCGAAGAGGATGCAGTTGCTTATAAGGTGATTGAAAAGGTCATTTATATAGAGTATGAAGAGTGTGGGTCTTAGAAGCTGCCTCGGGGGACACCTCTGTGAACTGGAGCAGGGTTTGATATAGCACTCTCTATTTTTACTATTTGTTGCCTGTTTGACAGGAATGCAGTCATCCACTTATGAAGGGATCTGGAAATGCCGTAAGAGTTTAATTTTAACAGTAGTTTGTCATGTACCACTGAATCAAGGGCTTTGCAGAAGTCTATATAAATTGCATCTATTGCTTTACCCTGGTTGAGTAGAGCAGTCCATATGTTTTTGCACTGTAGCAGTTGTAGGTTGCAGGACAATTTTTTCCTGAAACCAAATTGTTTTTTGGAGAGTAGGTTGTTTGACTCTAATGGAGGGTGATGAATTGGTTAATGATTGATTTCATGACTTTGCACGTGACACAACGTAGTCTGGTCTGTAGTTTTCAACCACGCTGGGGTCACCCTTTTTGAAAATAGGGATGACTGTAGCTAAGGACCATAGGTTTGGTAAGGAGCTGGTTCTGAATGATATGTCATATATAATGCTTAGGGGTTCTGCTATGGCAGAGGAAAATTTTTTAGGAAGTATGCACATAATCCATCAGGGCCAATAAGTAGAGATGTTTTTAGATTACATAAAGCCTTTTCTATGTTTTTTTCTGTAAAGTCAATATGTAGTTAGTTGTGGTACGACTAGGAAATGTGGGGCATGAGCCACTGCTGTTAACAAAGACTGAGCTGAAGAATGTAGAGTTGTTCTGTCTGCTTCTGTGGCCATTTCTCTGGGATAGCACCAAATAGCGTATCTTTATTTATGGTGTAGAAGATAAGGAAATTGTGGGTTCTTCAAACCTTGTTTTTCTCTCTCTTTACTCTTGGCTTTACTCAAGTACCATGGATGGGTATATTCAAAAGGGTTCTGGCTAACAGCTGACTAGCAACAGGGAGAATCACAAACAGGAGAAATAGCTCTTCTTATCGTAGTGGCAGAACCAGCTCCAATCAGGGTACTTTGGAACATTGTTTGAATGCTTTTTGGTCTCAGCGAATGAATGACTGGCCAATAGTGGAATTGGGTGGATATGAAGTGTCAGTCCATTGCATATTTTGGAGACAACATCTACTAAAACAAGAAAAAAACAACCCAGTTCTCTTCCCCGTGCTACTGCATAACTCCTTAGCACCTATCTTGAGTCAGTTCCTGGGCATTACGTAGACATATTCATGTAATTTTCTTGGCAGTAGTATGGATATGGTTCACCATTAGCTCTTTCCAGGAGTCTCTGAAGTCTTGGGATGCCCACTATTCTATGTTTGTGGCCAGGGTTTATGCAAGCCATTAAGCAATAATGGGCTTTCATTTTGACCAATTGGGTTGGATGATCTGATTTCCCCTCCCCCCAGAAATTATGGTTAAAAACTATGACTTAGTGCGACATGGAGATCCAGCAGCTTCTTATTTTCCTATTATCAAATTAAAACTGGGCAGGAGAGAAGCAGGGGAAGAAAAAACAAGACAGGAGAGCTACATTCTGCATCTATTAAGCTAAAGAGACATTAAAGCAATTGTACCAGACTTGTCATATTTTACTTCTGCAATGTGTGTGATGTTGCATGCATACTCTATGTAACTCTTATATGCGTAAGATCAAAATTTTACTAAAGGAATGAAACATTAGCTCTCTTCTAATATTGCAGATTTATACGGTTTGGTAATCAACAAATTGCAGAATAATAAGACTTTATTCTCTACTGTTGCCAAATGGAGCTGAAACCATTTTCATCTCAATTTCATGTCCTGCATTTTTTAAGAGAAGCAAATTGCTAATTTTATTCTCAGGCATCAGAAGTAGTGAGCAGGGTGGCCAGAATGAAAGGTCCATCTATGAAAGGTCCATCTATGAAATGTCCATCTAATGAAATGTACATCTGACCATGTAATTTTACTTTTGTCTCAGATATGTAACAAATGAAAAATGGAGCATAGCAGACAAAATCACATTCTGAGACTCAAAGATAAAAATGAAAAATAAAATAAAATAATCCCAAAGGCTGGGAAGAACATCTCATGAATTCTGAGAGCAAGAAATATTTTCTGACCATTTCAAAATAATCTAAAGCATAATAAAACTTTAAGTATGGGAAGAAAGCTGCCCTCAAATTCCAAGAGTAGTTTCTTAAGACAGACCAGATGAAGAATCCTCACAAATTGCTAGAGGTTCTGTGAGAAGGAAAGGAAGGAGGCTAATAAATGAAAAGAGCTAATCTTTAGTTTTGAAGATGAACAAAGACAGTTGAAGAAAAATGTTGTTCAAGAAGCAGAGAAAATGTTCTTCATAAAGCTGCCAGAATTATGGGTGGGGTGGGGTGAGGTGTGTGGGGAAGGATCTGATGAGATTTTGACAGGAAGTGGTATTTAATCAGTTGGGAATAAGACTCCAGCAATCTCCGCTCAATTAGAAAATGTTTCAAAATGTTATGATGAGTAGACACAAATCTCTCTTCAGCTAGGTGTGCAAAGACCATGCAGAATAACAGTATAAATCAATTAAATCAAGTCAAAAACCTGCTTACTGCTCCCTCATCTGACAAAATGTGAAAAAAAGGGCTAAAAATTCTGCCTTCATCCAATTCCAAGCAGGGAAACAGAGAGGTTAGAGGAAATTGCTGTATCTGGTGAAAGGACATTTTCAACCTGGGTTGGCTTTTCTTACTTTTAAGTAAAATGACAGGAAATTTCTTTTCTTTTTTTAAAGACCCATGGCCCTTGCTTGAAGTCTGCAAAGAATAAAAATAGGCAGGGGAAGAGGAAATAAAAAAGAAATCTCTAAACACACGCGGCCTCCTCTGAAAAGAGCTAAAAGAATTCCCGTTTTATTCAAGGTTGAAATAGTTTCCTTGAATTGGGTGAAGACATTTTAGCATATATACTTCAAAGTCACTAATATAAAAATAAATACTTTTATGTATAGATGAAATTTCACTAGACAAAGTGAAACATTTTCTTCCACCTGGTAACTACCATGAAAGTGAACATGTTTAAAACTCAGTAGCCTTTATTATAGAGCACTTTGAACAAAATATATAAAAAAGATAAAACATGTAAAAAGAACAAAAGAACATAATACAGATAAAATCCAGGTATGGAAAATGTTATGGAGGTATAGCTTCTAAAATTCATTAATCGTGAAACAGACCTGATTATCTGAGACATCACATATCTCTTGTGGTGTCTTCCAGGCAATATAAGACAATAGGCTTGGTTTTGATTAAATAATGTCGGCTAGATATTGGGGTCCAGAAAATATGACTTTTCTATCACATTACCTGTCTTCTGGAATGAGATCCCTTCTGAGATCTGGATGGTACCCAACTGATGGTGCTTTTGAAAGAGTTCAAGACCCAACTATTCTCTCAGAGTTGGAATGGTTGGTCCCTGTATTTGATTTGTTTGAGTGTATAATTGATCAAACACTCCATCAGTTCTTATTTATTTCTCCTTTTCATGCTTCGAAATATTTTAGTGCACATAACTATAATCTATACAAGAATTATGTATATGTATACAGACACACAAAGGGTGAGAGAGTGAATGAGAGAGAGAAAACATTTATTGCTGGAGGGGAAATTAACCTAGTGGGGTAGATTTCGTTTTTGGCATATTAGTGCATTTTGGTAATTGCACAATATACAAAGAGGAATTAGTTTTCCAACTGTTGATTATATCTTGGAGTTTTAACGTTTATATGCCATTTGTAAATATGTTGTGTGCTTGATATGGGCTTTGACATTATCTTTTAAAATTTCTTATGCACCCATTGGACTGAAATACAGAATTTCTAGGAAATATAATTGACACAAGAATGTCTTAGTATAGCAAAAGCATGATTAATAATTATTTCCCTTTTGCTCTGATTTTGTCATAAATTACAAAATAATATGCCAAGCATAAATTATAAGTTAACTATGCCTAATCAACAGAAATCTTTATCACTAACGGATTCATTGCTAATCAGAAAAAAAATTGAGAATAACATTTCAAAACCGATTTATTGCAGACTAATTCTTGGTATTAAGGCAAAGTAAGAAAGGTATCAATTGATGGAATGAGTTGGTGCTTGTCCTATCAAACCTTTAGCAATCTGTGATACATAGTTAGCTTTTGTGGGAGCATAAAACCCACAAAGGATAAACCAACTAAATCCTGTTATTAAATGCAGAACATACCATGAAGAATAAACTTTTATTTGTGCCACACAGAGATTTCAAGTTGTAGTTTTGGGGCCACATGCACCACAGACATGGGCAGGCTGGGTAGGACTGAAAAATGTTGAAGCTGCTGTTTTGTTGCTTGTGTGTTTTAAAAACCAAATAACTACCTTACTGTTTGCATTGCTTTAAGGCACCAGGGCATCTCTTAAGCGCCATTCCCCCAAAAGAATCAGGAGCATTCAAAGTTGCACAGTAGAAGAGGTCATGATGTAACAATGAGTAAACCATTCCCAGTATAGAAATGCTGTTTTGAAGAAATGCTGTTGTTTTTTAAAATAATAAACAAATAAACAGGTTTGTACACTCAGCAGCAGAATAAATAATCTTTGGTTGATTGAGTGTCTTACTTTTGATGGCAAGTATGGAAGAGTTCTTGGACTGCATAAAACTTAATTCTTTACATTTTGGTTCATGCAGAATGCAATTGACTTAACCAGCAAAGGTAGAAGTAGAACCATCTGCAGCAAATAGACATCTCTGCAATGATGAAGGGGGAGCAGATAATAAGTATTCTGCATTCGTAAAGGTTGAACAAGGATAATGTCTCTATTCCTGGGTCCCTTCAGAATTTGAATTGCTAATCAGGCTTTGAGAAAATGCAGACTCAAATCATTTTAGAGGATTGCTGCTTTGATTCATTCATCTTTGTGTGTGATTCCAATGTGGTTCCTGGTTCATCCAAATCTATTCCCATAAACAAGCTTTATTTTTTCTGCAAACTGGAGTGGGAAGAAAATATCTGTGATAGAGAAACTGCCTATTTCCAAGCTCTGTTTAGGAACAGCAATCCTAAAACAATCTTCCCCCACTACAAAAACAAAACACATAAAAGAGAAATCAATTTTTCCAGCAGCTGCTTAAATGCTCTTCACTGTGTAATGTGGATCACTTAAAATCATTTCCATTTTCTTCTATGACTTGAAAATAAATTACATTTTAAATTAGATACACATTGTTATTTATCCACATGCAGAGGATTATTTCTCTAACAATCTTTTTCATAAACCAGGTTTGCACACTCAGCAGCATAGGACAAAAGGTTGTACTTATGTATTTGTCAAACTGTTGGCTTCTTGCTGCTCTTTGAGCTTGGTGAGAGGAGGGAGGTGGGATTTATGGCTGTTTATCTTTAGTAGCTTGACATACTAGCCTCAGTTTCTCCTGGATGGTTTCTTGCTAGCCATTCCTGGAAATTTGGTGTTCAAACAAATTAGCCATCATTAGACAGAGAGAGATAAAGCTCATTTACATATCATTTCAAGTATGCAGTCAAAAGCCTAGAAAAGAAACAAAAGCCAAGAACACATTCCCCTCCCCCCAATAAAATATGGAACAGCATCAAATAAACAACCCAGCAAGGAAACAGAACCCTAAAAGTTGGAACATTTACAAGCAAGCAACCAAGCACAGGGAGCCCCAAGAATCTACAGGTCAGCCTTGAGCTATAGCTACTCTGTTGGCAGGGCTTTGTCAAGAAAAAGTTGTGGAAACATTACAGCAGCCAGAAAGTATCTATACCTGCTTGTCTTCCCTTTTAGGGTTTGGTTAAAGGAAACTGCTCAATGACAACTCACTGGCACAATGACAGAATGCAAACATTTGGTTATTTTATTTATTTATTTATTTGATTTGATTTGTCAACCACTTACAAAATAATAGGTAAAAGTATAAACATGAGTAAGAATACAGGAAATGGGTAAAAAGAAATGGGGACAATAGGACAGCACGCCCCTTTGTTGACCTTACCACAGTGGTAAGTATGCTCTCTGAGCTGACATGGCTTGCTACCTGATATCATCCACTCCATAGTCCCTAAAAGAAATATCATATTTACATGGCCCATGGTGATCCTAGAAGAAACTCAAGTGTATAATTCTATGTGGAACTGCACTATTTTAATAAATAGTTAAGAATTTAAACAATGCTATGTAAATAAATATACATATGTGTTTATAAGTCAAGAAAAACTTGTTTTTAAAGTATTTAGATTTTTAGCTTTTATTTAATACTCAGGGAGCAGCATTGCTTTTATATATATTTGTTACTGATTGGTTTAGATCTCATATAGCTTCTATTTTCCATCTACTCTTCAGTGGTTGATGGCACCATGGCCCAAAATGGCTTGTGTTGACATGAGCTATGCTTAGTGTGGGAGAAACTTACATAGAGACACATCTGTTATTCTTTCACTTGCCAATTCCTTGTCATCTACATTTCAGCCTTCTCTTTAATTTCATCTGTCACTCTGCTAATCTCCTAAAGTTAGTCCTCAAATTACAACCTCAATTGGGCCTGAAATTTCCATCACTAAACAATGCAGTCATTGTCAGTCATGCTCAATTTTATGATATTTTTGCCATAGCCTTCAACAAATCTGATTCCCCCAATGACTTTGCTTGTCAGAAGCCACCTGGGAAGGTTGCAAATGGCAACCAGGTGACCATGGGGATGCTGTTACAATTCTAAATGTGAGAACTGGATGTTAGTCACTTTTTTCAGTGCTATTAAAACTTTTGAACATTCATTGAAACAAATGGTTGTAAATCAAGGATTGCCTGTACTGCTTTTACTCCTTTGTGCCTTAATTTGCATTCCTCAGAATTAGATGAGTTTTGCCTGTCATACAGTGCGTATATTTCTTGTATTTTCTACTTGTGGCACAGCAGTATAATTTATAGCAAACTGTGAGATTTTATTGTCTGTTTGTATAATACATAATTTAAATGTTGAGTTTAATTAAAACTGGAGCTATGAATTTTTGTAAGGAGCTATTCTGTTTAATAATAAATAAAAGTAACATATCAATTTTCCGTTACCTTTGGAAACAAAAATCGGAGTAAGAATAGATTGCTGTTGAGAGTGATTTGTAAGAACATAAATTTGTAAAAGTGCTCTTATTATTTTCAAACTATTATATACTTTTCTGTTACTATGCTAGCTATGTTTATGATGATCATTGTAATAATAGCTATAGAGGTAGCCATTGATCCCCATCCCCCCTGTGTTGACCTTCATACATACCAAGTTCCTCCCAAGAACCTAAGATGTCATAATGTCACACAGGTGAAACTCGAAAAATTAGAATATCGTGCAAAAGTTCATGTATTTCAGGAATGCAACTTAAAAGGTGAACCTAATATATGAGATAGATTCATTACATGCAAAGCAAGATAGTTCAAGCCATGATGT
>BHFT01060145.1:0-36186 GCA_004320025.1 Laticauda laticaudata
AAAATTCATATTAGTGGTCCCTGGGATTTAAAATTATGAGTTTGGTGGTCCCTGAGGTCCAAAAGGTTGGTGACCCTGGACTAGATGATCTACAAGGTCCCTTCCAACTCTGATTATGTTATTTTATTTTCCAGAGGCACTTACAGTGGTGGGAAGGAGGGCAAATGATGAAACATATGTGATGCCTTTCATCAGACATCAGGAGCCATTTTGCATAATGACACCAACACATGAATGTTGTCATTTTGATATCTCAGTTTGCTGTAGCTGCTGCTGAACTCTGCTGTAACTGTTTGTTTTGGGGACAGTCTTTAACATGTGCTGCAAGTATGAAATTTGGTCCATTTGACGATATGAGCAAGCAGTCTAAAATTCTTGGGGATTGTACAAAATGGAATCCATTTACAGCCTTCAGATTTAAAAAAAAAACGTGTGCTTGCTTCATTTATTGAAGACAGTTAAATTTTAAAGACCCACTTTGAATTTAGAGGGCGGAGTGATGGTAGGTATAACAAGAGGATGAAGTTCAGGGTTGATTCAACCCTGTTCCATTCTTCATCTCTGAATTCAACCTCTAATATTTTCTTAACACAGCTTGTCATCCAAGTAAGGGGGAAGAAATCCAAACAATATATTTCACTTGAGACTTTCAAGTGGCCTTAGAGAAATATTTCATCTGCTCTGTAATAAGAAACTATCAGGAATTTTTGTTAAGGAAAAAGCATTCAGCCCAGACTGGTTAGCTATTCATCTGGGGGGGGGGGGGGGGNGGGGGGGGGGGGGGGGGAACAGTATATTTCTCTTTCAATCATTTGTTCTTACAGGAAGGCCATTCTTTGATGAATAGTTTTGCTCTGCTTTAACCTTTATTTGTTTGATGTGGCAGGTGTCAGAATGAATATATTCTTCAAAATGAACACCAACCAAATAGAATAGATGTTCCCAAACTATAAAAACAGCCAGAGTCACACTCCTATATGATCGTCTTCCGAGAAAGTCACATTCTTACTGAATAAAATGTAAACACTAGGGGAAAAAGACAACCTTGACTTTCTTTTGATTACTCACATAATAATCCAAGCAAATACAAAGTAGGAATGAGGACTATTTTTCAATTCCAAAAGAGTCCATACAATGGCAATAGTTTTTAGCTCATTCAGGACAGAAGGAATGCCTGCAATCTGTCTAGTCCTATATTTGTAATTCTCATGATTACAAGATTACATTTGTCTTTGACAATTGGGTCTTGCTCTGGTATTTATATTTTATTTATTTATTTATATTTAGTGTTTCTAGACTGCCTATCCTCCTCAAGAAGGGACTCTGGGAAGTTGATAGTGCAAGTAGTTGTTGACTAACAACCATTCATTTACTGACCATTCAAAGTTACAACAGCACTGAAAAGTGACTTATGACCATTTTTCCCAGTTATGACCTTTCCAGATCCCCATGGTCATGTGATCAAAATTCAGATGCTTGGCAACTGGTTCACACTTATGAACTTTGCTCTGTCCCAAGGTCATGTAATCCCCTTCTGTGACCTTCTGACAAGCAAAATCAATGGGGAAGCCAGATTCAGTTAACAATATTTCAGTTAAGAACAGAAATGTTTGGCTCAAAATTGTGGTTGTAAGTTGAGGACTACCTTTATAATATTCACATATAAAACAGCATAAAAATTAGAATTAAAATATTGGAGTTAATTTAGGGTTAGCAAATTTAAAATTACAAGATTGTAAAATTAAACAATTCCAACAGACAAAAAAAAACCCCAAGAATCCCTATTAGAATTGGTTACTGAGGGTGATGAGCATCTTGACAAGTGGGGGGAGAGAGAGGGAATAAGATATGGAAGGACTGACAGGAATAACCAAGTGGTGGGATTCAATTTTTTTTTTACAGTTCTGTGGACGTGGCTTGGTGAGTATGGCAGGGGAAGATAATGTAAAATCTCCAGTCAGAGGTGGTATTTGCTGGTTCTCTGAACTACTCAAAAGAACTACTGGTTCTCCAGAACCAATCAGAACCTGCTGAATATTGCCTCTGGAATAACCCAACTAACCTTCATTATTTGAGTGTCTTGGGGATGGTGGAAGAACCTGTAAGAAAACCCTGTTTCCTCATTCACAGTTTCCCATTTCCTATGCTTAAAAGTAAAGCCCCTGTCACACAGCACCAATGGATGGAAAGAGGATGTAAAATGGAGAGAAACACTTGCCATCCGTTGGTTAACGTGATGCTTCCGTTCTGTACTCACTGCATCCGTTTTTCATCCTCTCTATCCGTCAGCATCCGTCTACTGACTAGCTAGCTGCACAAAACTTTTTTGAGCGGAAAATGTATCCAACGCGTCATTCTGCATCCGCTACGCATACGGGGAACATCCGTTCTACATCCGTTGTCATCCGTTACGCATCCGCTATATCCGCTAGGCATCCACTGCGCATCCGTGTAACTCGCATCCGCTCCAGCGGAAAAACAGACACAGGGAGGAAGCGAAACGGACGTGGAACGGACAACGCAGCGTTAGTAGGCACGGACGGAGAAAGGATGAAAGCGGATGCAGCTCGCATACAAAGCATTAAAATGGAAAAAAACGTTCGCATAGGGACGTATCTTGGATATTTAGGATGTTCTGCAGGATGCCTAGAGGATGCAAAAGGATACCGAGCGGAAACACCTATATTTCCTATAAAAAGGGGGAGGAACTCACCTGGATCTCACTTTCAGTCCATCAGCCCTGCTGTGCAGACCTCTTCAGCCTTGCTTCTTGCTCTTGCTCTTCCATAGCATCCAGTCATCTCCACCATGGATCGTCACACACTCCTTTTGGTAGCCACCATCGTTTACCACAGTGCAAAGTCATCTACAGGCTCTTTCACCTGTTCTACGTGAAGAAAAGGAGGCGGTCAAGAAGTGTCTGGGTCCGAAGATGGATCACCAGAAGAGCGAGTACGGACTGTATAACAAGCTGATGGTGGAGCTGAGGAACGAAGACCCTCGTGCATTCCAGAACTTCATGAGGATGCTGCCAGCCATGTTTTGGTGAAGTTTGTGAGTGGCTGAGACCCAGATTGACCAAGCAGAGCACCACCTTCTGGCCCAGCCTGGACTCTGGGCTCAAGGTGGTACTGACTCTGCGCCACCTGGCCCTCCGGCACCCACATGCAGGAGCATGCAGTACGGCTGGAGGGTGCCACAAACACACACCATCAGCAATTGTGGTCAGCATCACCATTGTGGTCAGAGAAGTGGTGCAGGCCATCATCGAAGAATACCTGGAGGGGCTCCTCCAGTGCCCCTCCACTGAAGAAGGCTGGAAGAAAGTTGCAGAGCAGTGGTATCAGAAGTGGGAACTTCCCCCACACCGTTGGAGCCAAAGATGGCAAGCACGTGGCCTGCAAAGCTCCAGCCAAATCAGGGTCCACTTATCACAACTACAAGGGCTTCTTCAGCAACATTCCTCTTTGCCATGGTCATTGCTGCTACAAGTTCATGTACATCGATGCTTCAGCAACGGCTCATCTTCAGATGCCCAGGTATAACAACACAGTGACCTCACAGGATTGGGCTGAACGCAACCTCATCATGGGTTTTCCAGATCCAGGACCCCCCCAATGACACACAAGATTGCCCTAACTTCATCGTGGGGGATGACGCCTTCTCCCTCAGAACCTACCTCATGAAGCCCTACACCTCCAGATGACTCACCCATGAAGAGAGGATCTTCAACTACAGGCTGTCCAGGGCAAGGCGGGTGGTGGAGAATGCCTTTGGCATCCTGCCAACAGGTTCCAGGTACTTCTCATGACCAAAGCAGCATCACCCACAACCGTGAGGAGGATTGTGGAAGCTTGCTGCATCCTGCACAATCTATGCGCACCCACTACCAGTGTTGCAGAACAGGCTTGTGACCGTCAACAAGGGAATGGGGACATGGAGCCTGGTGAATGGACGCAAGGACTAAACCTGATAACACTGTGGATGTGCCAGGCCCCAACAGAGCCTCACGTCAAGGGAAGAAGCAGCGCAAACCTCCTGAAACACTGGTGCAACTCCCCAGCTGGAGCAGTGGACTGGCAAGACAGGATGATAGATGCTTAATGGATGCTTCCTTCAGCCTGTCTCATCACACTGATGAGATTGGGCCATGTATGTTTGGGGGGCCCTACAATGAACAGGGCATTTAATAAAGAGTTGTGTTTATGTTGTAATGTGTGGATCAATGATTAAATTGTTATTGATAATAAAGGGCCATAGGTTGTGGCACCTGGGAGGGTGGACCATACAGTCCCACTATGCTTGCACTGGAGGTTTATCTATCCCAAGCTATTACCCATGCCGAAAGGTATCCCTGCCCCATTCCCAGCTATTACCCTTCCAAAGGTATTCCCTGCCCATCCACAAGCTATTACCCATCCCAAAGGTATCCCTGCCCATGCCACAGCTATTACCCATCCCAAAGGTATCCCTGCCACACCCACAGCTATTACCCATCCCAAAGGTATCCTGCCCGTCCCACAGCTATTACCCATCCAAAGGTATCCCTGCCCATCCCACAGCTATTGCCCATCCCAAAGGTATCCCTGCCATCCCACAGCTATTACCAATCCCACAGGTATCCCTGCCCATCCACTGCTATCTTAACCCATCCCACAAGCATGCAAAGGCTTAAACAATTCTAAAAGTTTCCACCAAGACTTTATTGACTAAAAGAACTGAAGCAAGGTGTGAAGCAAAGATAATCTTTATTAATAACCAAACTGTAAAAGAAAATGACCCAAGTGTCCCAAGCAAAGATAAAGTCATCAGGTAGCAACCCAGTCTCTGGCACTACTTTTCAGTCACTCTGAGGCAATGCCCATGGTCTCAGGATGAACTGTCCTGGGTGCTTGTGGAGGTGGCTGCTGCTGGAGTGCTGGTCTACAGGCACCAATTGGGGTGCTTGGCCCCGAGAGGACAACAGGGGATGGTGTGTGGAGGAAAGCTCTCAGACAACTGGCCTCAGTTCCTGTGAGTTGAAAGCCCCTTCCTCTAGGACATGGGTTGGTCAGTCCCAACACGGATGACATATGTTCTGAGGCCGGGCTTGGCTGTGGGGTGGAGGAAGGAGGAGTGTAAGTGGGATGTCTGGTCTGCAGGTGAGCGAGGTGGGTGTGGGTGGCATCTGTGGCGTGGGGTGGCATCTGTGGTCTCCTCCTTCTCTCTCCAAGCAGCCTGCTTCCTTTTGGTGTCCTCGATAGAACCTGTGTCCCTTCTGCCATAGATACTCGTTCCCTCAGCCATTCCAGGCACCTCATCCTCATGTTCCTCTTCGCTGGAAGTATTGCCTCCTCTCTGTTCTCGTTCTTGCGTATGCCTCTTCCTCCCTCTGGCAGGGCCATCTGGGCCCTCATCAGAGGGGCTTCGAGGTTTGTAGGGGCTGCTCCACCACACCACCACCACCACCAGCAGCAACAACAGTAGAAGCAAAAGCAGGACCAGCAGCACCAGCAAGCACCAGCAGCACCAGCAGGACCAGGATCAGCAGCAGCAGAAGTAAGCACCAGCAGGGACCCAGAACCAGATCAGCAAAGCATCACAGTAGACAAGCACACCAGAAGCACCAGGACAGGACCAGGAGCACCAGCAAGCACCAGGAGGACCAGGAGCACCAGAGCACCAGGCCCAGCAGGACCAAGCAGGACCAGGAGCAGCGCCAGCAGAGTAAGCCCAACCAGCAGAGCACCAGCACCAGGAGCAGTGCCAGCAGAGTAAGCACCAGCAGAAGCACCAGCACAGGAGCAGCACCAGCAGAGTAAACCAGCAGAAGCACCAGCACCAGGAGCAGCGCCAGCAGAAGTTCCAGCACCAGAAGAGTCAGCCCAAGCAGCAAGAAGCCCCAGCAGAAGCAAAGTCAGGGCCAGGGGTGTGGGATGGTGGCCCTGTCCCTCTTGCAGGGCTGGCAGAGAATGGCACAGGCTTCCTCTTCTTCCCCATGGTTGTTGGCTGGCTGGCTGGCTGCAGCTGTGTCTGGCAAGCAGGTCTTTCCTCTGAATTGGTGACCTGCTTGTGAGCTGCTTCCCTTGATATCTGCGGGGCTGACGCAATGCATCCTCCCCGCATGCGCAGTGAACGCTTTGCATCCTCTAGGCATCTGCTAGGCATCCGCTAGGTATCCGCTAGGCATTCGCTAGGCTTCCTCTCTGCATCCGCTTTCATCCCGCTCTGCATCCGTTCCTTCCGTTGCGCATCCGCTTCGCTGTGCTCCCGCCGGAAGCCTGCGGATTGTGCCATCCGCTTCCATCCACTTCCATCCGCTAGGCTTCTGTGGAGCATCCACTTTACATCCTGGCTACGTCCTCCCCCGTCCGTTCCTTTCCGTGTTGTCCGCTCTGCTTATGCAAATTCGGGGCACTTTTGAGAGCAGATAACAACGGATGGAACATTTTCTCGTCCACTGTGTTTTTTTTACATACGTTTGCATCCATCGGCCGATGTGACAGGCCCTTAAAACATATTTTATGGAGTTCATTTCAACTAAAAAATTGTAAGGAAAAAAGTAAGTAAATTAATCCTTTATCCTTGCCCTCAATCTCTGACATTCAGCTAAGTAGCATTTTCGCTCTGCTTCAATCCATTCTCCTTGCACAAAATCACATCAATCTACTTTTCCGCAACTTGTAGAACATATTCCTCAGTATTGGGTTTCATTACATTATTTCCATAACCAAAAATACATGGGTGGGTTTTTCTATTATTATTATTGCAAAATGAGAATGTAACAGAATGTAATTTGAGGGGAAACAACTAGAACAAGAAATGTTTTTCATTTCTCATGGTGCGAGATCACCTTTCTGGTGGCTATTGGCACAAGGGGTGCAACACCCCAAAAATCTTGAATGGCACTTCAAAAGCTGGACAGTGACAAACTTTCCAGCTTTGAATTACAAAAATGCCTCATTGCTTGGATCTGTAGTTACACTAGGTTTTTGCCAAGAACTCGATGTATAGGAAGGCCAACATGAGCTAAAAAAGTGGTAATTATGATTTCACATTTTGATAACACATAATAATTTTAATATTATTAAACATCTGCCTATTTGAGTCCTTGGGAAGTCCTTGATAGAGGGATAAAAGTGCCAAATACAGTCTAAATATCTGATGGATTGTGCAACTGATTATAGTAATTTATAAAATTTATATGTCACCCAATTCCCAACAACTCAGGTGACACTACCAACTTTTGCATAAGTAATTGATGCTTCTGCAAATTCTGCTTATCAGTCTTTATAAACATGACAGAACTCCAATGGGAAAAAATCCACCAGCATAATGGGAATGTTTTTCCTTACCCATGTATCTCATATCCTCCCCTCCCAAGAATCCCTCAACTCACTTTGGCTGAGTTTCATGACATGGAGGGAGAAGGCTATAGGATAGTGGAGAATACAGGTAATCCTCAACTTACAATAGTTCACTTAGTGACTAAAGTTACAATAGCACTGAAAAATGTGACTTATGACCATTTTTCATTGTTACAACCTTTGATCATGTTCATCAAAATTCAGAGGCTTGGCAACTGACTCATACGTATGACTGTTGCTATGCCCCAAGGTCATGAAATGACCTTTTTCAACCTCCTGATAAAGTCAATGAGGAAGCCAAGTTCACTTAACAACTGGGTTACTAATTTATCAACTGCAGTGATTCACTTAACAATGGTGGCAAGAAAAGTCATAAAATGGGGCAAAACTTACTCAACAAATGTCTCACTTAACAACAGAAATGTTGGGCTCAGTTGTGGTCATAAATTGAAGTCTACCTGTATTTTTCATCTTTATTACCCTGAGCAGTAATACCGCATTTGATTTGAATCATCAACATTTGATAATTTACATATTAAATAAATGCATACTAAACTAATAAAAAATGTATTAATTGACAGGTACCTGTTCATATGTGACACACCTTCATCTAAAAGAAAAAGAGGTGCCAGTCTCTTATATTGTGTTGTTTTACAAGTCTATTTGGTAAAGGCCCACAACAGACACAAAGCTCCTCTGTTGTGCTGTGGCTCATCATCTTCACTGAAGCCTCCATCTTGTCGCTCTTTGCGGGGGAAAATAGATGGAATGATCTAATCCAGCAAGATTTTTTTTAAAAATACTCTTGTTATTAACTCAAATCCCCAGGCAATAGTCATTTTGATATCTTAATTATATCAAACTGGGAAATAAAAAAAACCAGCTTAGCAGTTGACTATGGTAACTTTTAACAATATTATGCGAAGGGTTGACTATGAAGGTCTCACTGTCATTCACCTAAATAGTTTAAAAATCAGATTCCGTGGCAATTGATTTTAAAACACATGCAATGTGGACATCTAGGCAAACATTCTTAACCTGGGGCTATCTTCTTGCTTTACCCTTTTGGCACAATTAAAGTAATATTTAGAAACGCTTTGAAAGAGTTTGACGCTACATAAATGAGAACTAATGTTACTCATTAAATCTGATTTGTTTCACCTGAGGGGCACGCTGTAGCTCGCATTTGCACAGTCCTGACATACTGGTAATTTAAGGCATGGGTATAAAATATTCTTCTTGATCTGTTCTTATTCATCCAGAGGATTTCTGCCTGCTGCTCTTTTCTATTACAGACACACATGAACAGGCACAGAGAGAGAGAGAGAGAGAGAGATCTTGATTTTCTTTTAATTTAGTGAAGATCTTAGAGATTTTCAAGTCTTTTCCTGGTCTGAAATTTACACTGAAAACGCTTCCTTGTGTAATGAACAAGGGCTTATCTCCCTGACCTTGTGATTCTTTCCAACCAACAACAGGCTTTTTCTCCTTTGTCCTTTCTGATTGTATCTCATCAAGAAAGCTTCTATTCCTTTAAACCTTCTATCACGTGAAGTCTTTTCGATTAATCCCATTTCCTCGATGATATAAGGTGGTTTTTTTCTTCTTCTTTCAAGATTATGGAGAGGGGAATCCTTAATTTACAAATAATTTGACAATAAAGTCTCACTTGAAATAGTCTGTTATTTTTTGTCCTTTAACTATCAAGGGATTAAGCAGGTTTTACAGTGAAAGAAACCAAGGAAGCAAGTAATGAAGGCCTGGTGTTTTAAAATGAAGTGTAAAATAGTCTAATCAAAATTGTCAGAATCATGGGATAACATCCCAGTGTTTCTCATCAGTGGTTTCAGATGCACAGAAATGGGAAGAGATTAGGAGCACATAAAATTAAAAATCATATCAACAAATGTTCCCAAAGCAAAAGAGGTTAATTATAAGAAGATAACATGTCCCATTTGTCATTTCCCCCAGACCTTATAAATATATAATTCTTGACTCAGCCACAGAGAGCCTCTTGCAAAAATCAATTATTTGAGTAAATGGCTTTGCTGCCCTCTTTTCAAATCCTGAGCTTGTGGTTTCTGTTATTACTGCTCCTCAAATAGGACAACAGTTTGCATAATTCAAACTAATATCTGTAAGCAATGTCAAAAAATTAAAAGGATGGACATTACCCTATGGCAAGGTTTTAAGGAAATCAATATTTAAAACTATTTTTTTTTTGAACCAGGGGTGGGGAAATCTCCAAAATTTGTTAGTTTCCCATCTCAAATGTGGTTTTTCAAGACACAACTGGAGTTGTTAGTCTCTCAGAGCTGTGGTGGTGCAGTAGTTAGAACACAGTACTTCTGCTGACTGCTGGCTGACTGCAATATGGCAGTTCAAATCTCAGCAGAGTCAAGGTTGACTCAGCCTTCCATCCTTCTGGGATCAGTAAAAAGATCAGATTGTTGGGGGCAATATGCTGACTCTGTAAATCTCTTAGAGAGGGCTGTAAAGCACTGTAAAGGCCCAGTCCCACTGGCCAACGGACGCAAAACGTATGCATAAAGAACACAGTGGACGAGCAAAATTTCGGGGGTGGCTCCATCTGTTGTCATCCGCTCCCAAAAAGTGGCAAAATGTGCATAAACAGACGGAAAAGAATGGAAATAAAGAATGGCGTGGTTAGTATGTAGCGGAATGTTAAATGGATGTTCATAGAAGCCTACGGATGAAAGCAGTGGAAGCGGATGACACCTCAAAGGGGATTCTGGGAGAATTTCGAAGCGGACGCAAAGCGAAGGGGCGGATGCATAGCGGATGAAGCGGATGTATCACGGACGACCTATAAGAAACAAAGCAGATGCCAGTGCTTTTTGGGGAAAAATGAGGCATTAATAAAGGAGCTATTATCTCTGGGTTTATTATTGTGTAAAAAAGATCGTTCATGTTGATCTAGCGCATAATAAATTGTTTATAATAATGCAGGTCTATATGGGTGTGAGCATGCTGAGATGATGGAAAGGGTGGAACCACTGATCAGCTCCAGAGTTTCCTACACAATTATGGGCTTACACTGGAAGGTTTTATCTATCCCACAACTATCCTTATTTATCCCTAGCAGAAGCACAGTCGCAACAGGGCCAATAACCCTTTTTAAAAAGTTCATGTTCACATAATCACCAAGAGGTGATAAGATTCGAAGGGTGCATGCCAGAATAACATAATGCATATCCACAGTGTGTATGGAAGGAGAACGATACCATCGCTTATTTCTAGGCACTATATCGTAACTGAGGTAATAGGATCCTTGTATTAGAGAAATAAGCAAAATTGAACCAAGTAAACTGAACTAACCTAACGTTGTTGTTGCAGTCTACACGTAAGAGGCAAAACCGATATGTTAAGTTACTTTATAACCAAGTTATATATACGGCGCGTACCTCCCTAGGCATCCAGATCACTTATAGTATAATACTAGTAGCGTGCTGCTCGCATGATGTCGATGCTGAGAGTTAATAGAGCGCTCGTCTTAGCCACACCAAGCCCTCTCAAAAAGCTCTATCCTGACATCAGCTGAAGCCTCACTGACTGCACTATCAGCTCCCCTGAAGTACGGTCATTCTCTAGTTCACTCCTGTGAGTCATGTCACAGCCCCTGAAGGGTCTCCTGACTTCGTAGCTCTCAACTCGAGGCCAGAGGAGGTAGATGGCAAGAGAGATAAGGAGACATGGGAGAGGCATTGAGTGCGGTAAAACTACGTGATACACCATTTCCGGGGAGACTCATTGAGTAGGAGGTGTTGGCTTTGAGCCATGTGGCTGAGGGGCTAGCGAACGAGTACAACTCTGGGAGAGGGAATGGCCATCAGTAGCTTGTCAAGGTAATCTGGTGACACCACTAGAGAGACGCTCAGGTCCTGGCTGGAAGAAGCTATAGCAGAAGAGCCTGCGTTCAGTGCATTAGAGACTACGATGCTCGATGCAAGAACTCCGTTAGACGCGCTGGAAATGCACACTGACATGAACCTAGAGTTGTCCTGACGGCTGGCCTTGTTATAGCGAGAGCGTTACAACGCTGCAGAGAAAACCGGGTAGGCCGGCTTGGATGCAAAGCTAATGTTTGACCGGAAGGTTGTACGTCGTCTTCGCTAAGCTTTGGTGCAGGTTTCCTGGAGCGCTCAAGAGACGCCGCCACCGGATGGGAAGAACAGGCCCCTCTGAGACCTCTCTCCTGCGACAGCCGGTCACAGACAGCCAGTCCTCTTCCAGCCAGGAGTCCAACTACCCTGTCCAGTGACAGTGTGTTCCTGTCTAAAGGGACGCGACCCTAGAAGCACAGACTGAGCCCCCCTCCCAAAAGCAGCGTGATTCAGCTCGCCCAATGCTCTCTGCCAAAGCCTTGTGTAGTATCTCGGTGGAGATGATCGCCTGGCGCATCTGTTCTACTCAAATGGATAGTAAGAAGCAAAAGTAGCAACAACAGAGGCCAACCCACCCCCAACCCCACCCAGCTCTCACGTAGCCTGTAGGTAGGCTAATGCGCGAGCTGTTGAGAAGCTGGTCAGCAGAATCTGTGGCTTGTGACGATCGCTGGCAGGTGGAGGCGCCAGCAGACCATCGGAAGCTGGGTAAGGAGCAGGTCCAGTGTCTGTGTTGGAGCCTTCTTAGGACTCATCAATGAAGACCTGGCAGGCCAGAACTGGATGGCTCAGCTGTGGTCACACGCTTGCACATGGAGCAACCTTCAGTCTCGGAACACGATTCCTGTGCATTCACAAACTCATGGTGAGCGCAACCCCTGCCAGGACTGCCGTACAGGCGCGGCGCAATAAAAAAGTCCTCAGAGGTCTGGCTCACGTAAAAGTACCAAGGTTGTGTGGTGATGGGAAGGTGATGAAGCATAGAATATTCACATGTCATACCTAGTCTCGCAAAGCACAATAACCTCCGGTCCACAGGCGCCAGATGCACCTTGCTCCTACCCAGTCCAGGTCTGCTCCCCACCCAGGCGATGTCACAGCCCTCCACAGCTTTCAACAGCTCCTCACCTACCAAGGCTACGACTACCAGGACTTCCACAGCAAAAAACAGAACTTCCTAGTCCAGGCCAGGTTCATCGCACGCCATAGACGCCACTCCTTACCGAGCTGCAGGACCAGACAGCCCCCACTACACTCCTCCCAACCCTTCCTCCACCCCACAGCCAAGCCCGTCAATGGACAATCTGTCATCAGTATTGGGCCTGACATCTCAAGTCCTTGATGAAGGGCCTCTCAACCTCACAGGACTGAGTCAGCTCTCGGACAGCTCCTGAACACACCATCCCCTATTGTACCCTCAGGGCCAAGCACCCCAATGATGCCTCAGACCAGCACTCAAGCCACAGCCACCTCCACAGTCCCTGCCTGCTTAACAGCTGAGACCATGGACATGACTCAGAGTGACTGAGATAGAGACTGAGTTGTTTACCTGTTAAGTTTATCTTTGCTTAAGACACTTTACTTGGTTCATTATGCTTTTTTAATAAAGTCATAAAGTTTACCTAAGAAAGTTAATAAAGGTTATCTTTGCGTTAACACACTTAGTTCAGTTTACTTGGTTCATTTTGCTTATTTAATAAAGTGATAAAGTTAAGAAAGTTAATAAAGGTTATCTTTCCTTAACACACTGGTTCATTTTTTTACCTTAATAAGTGTGTTGAAAACTTTTTAAAAAAATGGTTATGCCTTTGCATGCTTGTGGGATAAATAAGGATAGTTGTGGGATAGATAAACCTCCAGTGCAAGCATAGTGGGACTGTATGGTGTCCACCATCTCAGCTGCCACAACATATAGACCTTTATTATCAATAACAATTTATTCATTGACAACACATTTTAAAAATAAACAAAAGCTCTTATTAATGCCCTATTCATTGTAGGACCACTCAACATACATGGCACAATCTCATCAGTGTTATGCGACAGACTCAAGGAAGCATCCATTAATCATCTATCATCCTGTCTTGCCACCTACTGCTCAGCTGGGGAGTTGCACCAGTGTTTCAGGAGGTTGCACAGCTTCTTCCCTTCACGTGAAGCTCTGTTGTGGGGCCTCTGTACATCCACAGTGTCTTTCAGGTTACATCCTTGCCTCCATTCACCAGGCTCCATGTCCCCATTCCCTTGTTGATGGTCGACAAGTCTGTTCTGCAACACTGGGTAGCGTGCGCATGAGATGTGCAGGATGCAGCAAGCTTCCACGATGCTCCTCACAGTCTGTGCCTCATGCTGCATGGTGGTGAGAAGTATCTGGAACCTGTTGGCCAGGATGCTGAAGGCGTTCTCCACCACCCGTCTTGCCCTGGACAGCCTATAGTGAGAGATCCTCTCTTCATGGTGAGGTATCTTGAAGTGTATGGCTTCATGAGGTAGTTCTAAGGAGAACGCGTCATCACCAACGATGAAGTAGGGCACATCTTTGGTGTCATTGGGTAGGGGGTCTGGATCTGGAAAACCCATGTTGAGGTAGCATTCCAGCCCATCCTTGAGGTCACTTGCATTGTATACCTGGCCATCTGAAGCTGACCCGTTACCTGAAGCATCGATGTTGATGAACTTGTAGTCAGCATCAACCATGGCAAGAAGGATGAACTGAAGAATCCCTTGTAGTTGTAATAAGTGGACCCTGAGTTGGCTGGAGCTTTATAGGCCACCTGCTTCCCATCTATGGCTCCAACGGTGTGGGGAAAGTTCCACTCTCATACCACTTTTCTCCAGCCTTGTTCAGTGGTGGGGCACTTGAGGAGCTCCTCCACATATTCTTCGATGATGCCTGCACCACTTCTCTACCACTTTGCTGATGCTGTTGTTGTGGCCACCTCCAAGGCATACTGCATATTTCTGTATGTAGTTCCAGAGCCAGGTGCCGCAGAGTCAGCCACCTTCAGTCCAGGGTCCAGGTTGGGACAGAAGTTGGTGCTAGGCTTGGCAACCTGGTCTCAGACGCTCTACAAGTTTGTCAAACATGGCTGTGGCATCCTCATGAAGTGATGGAATGCACAAGGTCTTCATTCCTCAGCTCCACCATCAACTGGTCATAGAGTCCAAACTCCATTCTTCTCACTATCCATCCTCGGACCACACACTCTTGGACGTCCCTTCTTCTCCTTCTGTATAAAAGTTGAAACAGTCTGAACAGGTTTTGGTTCTGGTGATGAATGAGCGCAGCTATCATACGGACTGTGTCATGATCCTAGGTGGAGAACAATTGATTGATGTTGAAGACCAAGACCAAGGTAAAAGAGGTCCCGTACACCAAGGCTGCTGGACTCATACTGAGATCCAGATGATTTCCTCTCCCTTTTTATAGAAAATATCGGTTGTCCACTAGGTGTCCTTTACATACTCTAGACATACTCCAGACATCCTAAATATACAAATACATCCCAGATACAAACGTTTTGTCTGTTTTTAATACTTTATTCGAGATGCATACGCTTACATCTTTCTATTTCCATGCTACTGACGCTGTGTAGATGTTCTGTGGACCTTTCGTTTCCTCCCTTTTCCATTTTCAGCTGCAGCGGATGTGAGTTGAGGGATGGCCAGAGGATGCCGAAGGATACAGTGGATGTTTTACGGATGATAATGGACATAGAATGTTTGTTGCCCGTATATGTCGCGGAGTTACATTGTTACGTGGCGGAAGTTCATCCGTTCACCAAAGTTTTGTGCAGCTCAAAACTTCTTGCGCGGATGAAATCTCAGTGGATGGATGCTTGACGGATAGAGCACATGAAACATGTATGCAGTGAGTACATAACGGATGCATAGTGTTTTCCAATGGATGGCAAGCTTTTTTTTAATGTTTTACATCCTCTTTGCATCCATAAGTTCAGTGGGACCGGGCCTTCAAGCTGTATATAAGTCTAAGTGCTGTTGCTATTTGAATCAAGGTAAGCCACAAGGCCAATTCTTCGACATCATCTGAATCTGAACATACTCAATCCAGTAAGGGCCTGGGAGATAAGCTCTGTTAATGATCCTTCCTCCGAAGAAATTCTTTCTGTAAAGTCTGCTTCTCAATGGGGTACCTCTCTTGAATTATCTCCTTCTTATTAAATCCCCACCCAGGAAATTTTTATTCTGGAAAAGAGCATTTGAGAGATAAAGGTAGTCCTTGACTTACCACAGTTCATTTAGTGACCATTCAAAGTTACACAGAACTGAAAAAAGTGACTGAAGGTCATTTTTCACCTTTATGATCATTGCAGCATCCCCACAGTCACAAGATCAAAATTCAACCACTTGACCATTGGTTCATATTTATAATGGTTGCAATGTCTCCGGGCCCATGTAATCACTTTTTGTGATCTTCTGCCAAGCAAAGTCAAGAAGGAGGACAGAGTTACTTAACAATCATGTTATTAACTTAACAATTGCAATGACTCACATAACCACTGTGGCATAAAATTTTGTAAAATGGGGCAAAACTCACTTTACAACTGTCTCACTGAGAAAAAGAAATTTGGGGTAAATTGTGGTTGTACATCGAGGACTAACTGTCCTATGTTTCCTTTTATGGTCTACCTATGCTGCTTCATGCTACTGTAATACATTTTAATTGTCATTTCTTATGTTTTTAACTCTGTTTCTGTAATATGACAATCAGAGAAATTCTGGACAAAACCCCCCACCATCATTAAATTAATCAATACTTATTTTAACTGGAAGGCTCCCTGCGGAACATTACTAGGTCCTGTTTTATTTTGGTTTATGTTTATCCAAGTCTTACCTCTGTGCCTCTGAAATTCACATCAAATACTCTCCTTTCAGAAGAATTGTGCCTTATGTCATCACATCAAGGCAAGCTGAATCTAAATCTAAAATGTTGCCCAGGGCAGCATCTAACGAGGCAGTTTTAGCCTCTTCATAAATTACCCAATATTTACAAATCAGGCAAATGATTTCTCTTAAGCAAAATATTTGCTTACTGATATCTATTGCAGAGCAGAGGAACAGAAAGAACAACTTGGAATCATTAAAGGAAGCTGGTACAGATACATCAAATTATACATTTTTGTACAAATGCATCATTTGGAAGCTGAACAGCCGGGCCTACCACATACATTTGAAAAAAATGCATACACCAGAATCAAACACAGGTAGGCTGGTCTGAAATCAACAAAATACCAGATAGAGAAAATAGCAATGGACATAGAAAATGAGATCGTGGGTGCAAAATACCTCATGATCAGGCAGACAGTCGTATGAATGGTAAATCATACAGTTCTTGTAAAAAGCCAAGAAACTAATTATAATCTGCTCAACTCCATCTGGATGTGCATCCCTGGTTGTTCACCATAACAGAGGCACCTCCTTTATCAAGGTGTGTGGAAAGGGGAGGTGGAACAGTTGTTGATTCACTATGAGCAACTTCCATGCAGGTGAAACTGATCAGGTTTTACAGTGATGGGCTAGGTCATATGGAGGTAACCTAGACAACTGCTTGTCAGGTATATATGAGTTGCTTTCAGCTTGTAGATCTTGAGAATGTGGAGAGAGGAGATCCACCCATTATTTTCTCAACCATTGTCTTCACCCTTCTTAGCTGATTAAACCATCCAGTTGGCACCAGTTGAGATAGGCCCCATTACAAGAGTAGAGTACTAATCTTCCTGAATGTGGGATATGCTCTTCCATGTTTAAAAGAGGCATTTGTAAGGCTTTTCTTTTATGTATTTCAGTAAAACAGTGCTCCCTTAACCTGGAATATTTTTTTAATAATTGATCTATTTCAACCAGTTCATTCTTTGTAAGATGATTAAAGAAGCAGTGGCTTTGCAGCTTCAAATGCATCTGAATGACACTGATTGTTTTAATCCCTTTTCAATCTTGGGTTCATCTTGGATATGGTAGTGGGATTGCTTTAGTCATTTGTTGAGTGAAATGAGAAACTAGTTAGGGGAATGCAGTCCTACAAGTTGCCATGGACCTTTAGAGCCTTTTAATAACATCAACCATGATATTCTTCTAAGGCACCAGATGAGATTGGGCATTGGGCACTGCATTGTAGTGGTTCCAAGCCTTTTTGTCCAATTGAGAGCTGAGAAGGTGGTGCCTTTTAGCGACTGGTGAACACCTAGGTCATTGTACTGTGGTCTTCCACCAGGTTCTTTCTTGCTTCCTCAGCAGGGGTCCCTACAATAGGACCAGCAACCATGGCATGCCAGAAACCAGTCCATGCAACCAGTCCATGCAAACAAGCAAAGCTCCACCCACGGTATGCAAGCAGCACGCAAAACCTTATCCCCTCCAGTCCATGGAAAAACCTTTCTTCATGGAACAGGTTACTTTAGCTCAAAAGGTGCTGTCCTAAGCTGTTGAGAAGAGAAGAGAAGAGAAGAGAAGAGAAGAGAAGAGAAGAGAAGAGAAGAGAAGAGAAGAGAAGAGAAGAGAAGGGACTCTTCTGAAAACCATTTCAGACAAATGATTATCCAATCTCTTCTTAAAAACTTTCAGTGTTGGAGCATTCACAACCTCTGGATGCAAGTTATTCCACAGATTAATTGTTCTAACTGTCAGGAAATTTCTCCTTAGATCTAAGTTGCTTCTTTCCTTGATAGGTTTCCACCATTTGCTTCTTGTTCTGCTCTCAGGTGCTTTGGAGAATAGCTTGACTCCCTCTTCTTTGTAGCAGTCCCTGAGATATTGGAAAACTGCTATCATGTCACTCCTAGTCCTTCTTTTCACATCTGCAGTGGTGTGTTAACCGTTAAGCAGACTAAGCACATGCTTAGGGCACCACAAAAGCTTTTATGTAACCTAAGCTTGGCTTCATTTGTACAAAGGAGGGGGGCACCAAGATTTGTGGTTGCTTAGGGCACCACATTTGTGGGGGGCACCACATTTGTACAAAGGAGGGGGGCACCACATTTGTGGTTGCTAAACCCACCACTGCACAGCTACATGAAACATGGGGGGTAATTTGATAGCTTTGGCTATCTGATGACTCTCGGTTTTCCTACTCCTTTCCTTCTAATTCAAGGAAACAATCAGTATTCTTGGCTGTTGCCAGACCTTGATAAGAGGCTAGATGAGAGACAACAAGATGCAATTAAATCCAGAAAACACAGAGGTGCTGTTAGTAAGGATAAAATTGAACTTTGAGACTGAATTGAAACTCATTCTGGATGGGACTTCACTCTGTAAGAATCTGTGGGTTCATAGTTTAAAAATGTACCTTGGCCACTTGGGTATCATTGGATTTCCAGATGGCAGCTATCACAAGAAGCACATTTGCACAATAACATGTCTCAAAGATCTGTGCTGATTATCATTACTTTACCTGCTACAATTAAATAGGTATTGACTTTTAAAACCCTAAAAGGCTTAGGGACTGATCATCTATAGGGCCACTCCAGTCTTAGCAAGCTGCCCAGTTATCCTTCTGAAAATAACCTCACTGCCAAAAGCTGCCAAAAGCTCAACTATGGAGTGCCTGGAAAAGGGCTTTTTTTCTGAGTGGATCCCAGGCTGCACAACACACTTCCTAAAGATATGCTTTGCACTCTCAATATCCCACTATTTATTCATTTCTTTGTTTAATTATTTAATTCAATTTGGGTGCCACCTGCCCGTGAATCAAGTTTGGGCAGCTCAGAGCATAAAAACAAAATTGTAAATGTACATTTAAAATTGAAAACATTAAACAAGGCAACAAATATGGTCAACCCTAAGTAAATATATCATGCTTCTACCTATCACCTTAGCCTGGGAGAAGAGACGGCCCTTTAAGGCCTCTGGAATGACATCAGATTGGGAGACACTTGGATATCTGAAGTGGAGGCAGAGCCTCATGCCAGAAGGCAGGCACTTCAGAAAGAGAGTTCAAATCACTTCTCTTTTGGCAAACTTTTAACTGTTAATTATTTTAACAATGAATGTTAATGTTGTTTTTCATTTTTGTTACATTCTATACTCTGGATTTTTTAAAATTATTGTAAATTGCCATGAGTGTTGAAATAAACAAAAAGGCAGAGTAGAAAGTCAACAAGAAGAGTTACAATGATTTCCAACCCATGAAAGCAAAATAATGATCAGATGTCTCTGAGCAATGGTACATCTGATTTTTCCGTATTCTCAAAAATCCTTCTAATGGAAGAAAAAAATGGAAGCAGAGTCCAGTCCCTTCCTACAGACTTATCAGGTGGTGCATTTCAAAATCCAAGGTCCATTTCTTAAATAGTATTTCCTGTTGTGGGTTGGAAGGAACAGTCTCTTGGGAGACAGGAGCCAAATGGCCATTTGTTGCAGCCGGTCCAATTGAGTAAGCCTCAGAGGTGTGTCTTTCGGATAGGACAAGATGGAGTGGCTTCCTAGGTGAGATTCATAAGTGGCATCTTTCTAGCAATCCCATTTCTGCAGCGGGCACAACCTCCTTCAATCCTCTTTGGGGGGGAGGGTTGTTTACATATTTATTTATCAGCACTTGGCATTACATTCATGGCCTAAGCCATCTTCAAGAAAAACGAACGTTGAGCTCTGACATCAATTGCATTTGTGAAATGTTGTTGAGCTGCTCCGGCACCTGCAGTGTCATGCCATCTGTCTTGGCAATGGCAGTCAGAAGTGCCCATGATTCAGGCTTTCCTGACAGGAACACTCAAGCAGGCACCATAAAGCAAAGTTGCACGTGCCCAATCAATCGGGCCACACAACTTTATATCCTGGCACATGTGAAGAGATCTGCATTCTTCAGAGGGAAGAGGGGTGTCATTTCTGTAGAAGGACGATGATCTGAATGAAGGTCCGAAGGACCATTTAAGTTGAACTTTGGGTACCAGAACAAATCAATACCGCTTCCCTCTTAATAGGCCTCCTCCAGAATCATATTTATTCCAGGAAATGGCCTCTCTACAAATAGCTACTGGAGTGGAAGCACTTTTTTTTTTCTTCCCATACAAGGCAGAGTGACTTTATGGGTATTGTACTTCAGCAGATAAAGCTGATTTCATGAGTATCTGCTGCATGTACAGAATAAAGGCGGGGAAAAAAACTAGGCCATGAAGGCAGCCCAGTCAATGAATGAGAAGCACTGACAATTCAAGGGGATGAATAATTTTCCTTAGTGGTGAAAAAAATGACTGTTCCCTCTCGCATCTCAGTATTTCTGAAGATTGTCACAATCAGCAAGATAGCATTAGTATAGATTGGCACGAAATAATTACCTTTCCTTCCCCCCTTGACAGCGCTATGGAAAACTATTTTCTGATTTATCATTCTATTGGAAACTGAGGGGAAAATATTTTTATCCAATTCAAATTGTCTGGTGTCCTCTTTTCCTACCCCTGTGACAACATTGCTATTAACCACATCGTTCTGATAAAACTATAGGACAAATGTGAATTCCCTTGTTTTCCGTATGCAGATATGTATACAGAGGAAGAAAGATATATATCCTCTGTTAGCAATGGCTAAGGAAGCATTAACAATTATGTCACCCTAAAAAACGCTTTGATCTCAACTAGTTTTATACAATCTTCCTCAAATATAACTCATGTTGGACTGCTGACATATTGTTCTGACCCAAACCTTGTTCCAAGGAAACAAACACGAAATGGAGGAAACAGCAAAACCTTTTAATGATTCTTTATGAATTCCGTTCCTTCCTGGTTAAAAGGCTGTTCCAAACTAATTGTCTCTGATAAAAACAAGCCTTGCCAAGGTTGTGCAAGGCTGCCAAGAACACTAGATAAAGTTACTAAGAAATATTTCAAACACAAAGAGTCTNCCAAGGTTGTGCAAGGCTGCCAAGAACACTAGATAAAGTTACTAAGAAATATTTCAAACACAAAGAGTCTCCAAACATCAACTAAATGAGTCTGAATGTCCACAAGGCTTGAGTGCCAAAGCTTCTTTGCTTCCTGCAAAGAACTCCTGTTTCTCAGCTTGAGGGGCCATTATCTTGCAGCCTTACTCCCGAATCTCCCGTGCTGCTGCAGATGCTCTTTCCTTCTAGCAGCCCTGTGTGTACGTGCACTTGGCACAGCCTCCTCGGCGACCTCTTCATCACTGCTGCCAGCCTCCACAATCTCCAAAGGCAGAATTCCACTCCCTGATAGTCCTTGCCTCATCCCTGCCTCACACGCAGGCCCCTCATCTGAGTCCTTGCTCTCCAAGACCTCAGCCATCCACACCTGCTGCCAGCAAACCACAACACATATTCTTCTGACTGTCAGTGTCCCTGCTTTCTTAGTCTTACACTTCTGCTCTTAATTCCAGCCAATTTCAAGGAATGTCGTATCACAAAATGTGAATTAGCGTGATTTACCAATCAGCTGGGAGCTGATACCACATTGGTAGAAGGGAAACAGACTGAGAAGCTCCCGATTATGAGAGATCCTTAAATCTTCCACAGAACAATTTCATTATTTTCCATCAGCATTAAGGAAAGTCAGATCACGTGCTTTGTCTGAGAAGATCCCATTTAAAACTTCTCTGTTCCAGTAGGATTGGAAAGGCTTAAGGGGCATAGAGACTTGTTTGTCTACTCCTAGAGACAAATTCATCTGTTTATTCAACTTCCTATGTTCCAATGTTCATACAAAAGTGGATTTCAATCAGTTTTCAGCAAGGAAGTACCATATTAATTTTCCATGCAATTCTACCTTAACATGTATTTACAAATCCTATCTGTAGCAATATAAGTATGCTATTTTTTCCTGGTGTTGCTTTTCATATGTTTTCTCCAGATAGGTCTTCTTGTGCACATTTTTAAATTGTGGAACCATGCAGCAAATTCCAAGAAGTGTGGAAACTGAAGTAAATCAATTGTTTCTTGTTAGCTTTAACATTTGCATGGTTTCTAAGATTATGGTTAGAATATTATTTTTTTCAAGTAAAAAACTAATACCACAGATATAGAAGGGTCTCTGTGTACAATCCATACTTTTTATTCCACCGCTATTGTTAAATTGGTTGAAATACTTTGTTAGTAGCACTACACAAATATGTACAAATCATATAAAGATGCTTGACCATTCCTGCTAATGATCCTTCCAGACACCACTGATCTACACTTTCTGGGAGCCTGGCCAATAATAAAGAATATAGAAATATGTAGACAATGTCAGCTATAGGTCTTCATTCCTGCTTTCTTGTCATTGTTGTGCCATATCCATCATCGGACATTGCTGATCATGTTGGCAATCCTATTTTTATCATTAGCCGCACGAAAAAGTGATGCTGAGTTTTGTCCGAACCAGTCCCTTAGATTTTGAAGTCAATTACTGCATTAAACCCTTTTAATTTCTCTGGAGTGTTTTTTCCTTTCTTGTGACTGGTTGAACTATAAGAATCTTCTCAGATGACTCAGTCTAACCCAGGGGTCCCCAAACTTGGCAACTTTAAGTTAATGCTGGCTATACTGGCTGAGGAATTTTGGGAGTTAAGTCCACAAGCCTTAAAATTGCCAAGTTTGGAGACCTCTGGTCTAACCTAAAAATGCACTGGGGAGATTCCTTGAGTAGTATGCAAGAAGATACCTTGACAGTGAAGGGACCTTGAGCCAATCAGATTAAATGCTTTTTGTTACCATAGATTTCTTTAACTGTTTTAGAGATATTGAGAACATATGTTCTTCTTTAAAGATGATGGAGTTGCATCTATGAAATAGGAATATTTAAAACACTCACCCAGTTTTTTCTTCTGGGATTCAATTTTGGATTTTCAAACCAGAGTAATTTGTTGCAGATTGAACACTAGAGACAAAAATGTTTAGCTAATAGTGAATTGCCATCCCAATGTGTTAACTTTAATCTTAGCTTGGCCTTCAGGATACATTATGCGTTGTTATATTATGATTTAATATTTAGTGTGAACGCACTCTCTCTGGTTTTCTGCAGAGTCCCCAAAACCAAACGAAAGTACCTGTACTATTCTAGAATTTTTTCAAAATCACCATGGCTCAAAACTTCACCATTTTAGAAGCTGTTCGGAGGTGGAGGTGGGACTTTAACAAATGAATATGCCAAAGGCAAAAAGCTCAGTTGGAAACATCTTTAGTTGCATGATAAATAAATCCTTCACATTTTTTAAAATGAAAGTTGAATTGAAAATCTATTTCTCATATTGTGGGTAGAACAATAAGGCCAATTCAGTGCCCCCAAAAGGCTATATTAATTCCTGAACAAGTTTTGAAGTTTCCTGCTGATTGCTGTAGAATTTTCAGTTTCCCCAAAACAAGAGCATGAATCTGTAAGTGGGAAAAAGATCCCAAATATTAATGTTCCCTTTTGTAATTGGCTTTGGATATATTTTTTTCAATATGCCACAACATTTCATTCACATTAAATCTTATATGCAGTGTTGCAGCAGGCCAGAAAATATTTATAGTTCTCTTGTAGACTCATAAATATAACACAATAATCATGGGCTTGATTATTTTCCAATAGCGTAGGTGAGATTTCTTCAAGTTTTGTATATCTAGAAAACTATTTATTGAAACCTTAAGAGCTAAGTGATGTGTTAGAGACATTTTTTTAAAACTGATCACATTTTTAAGCTCCTAAAGCACAAAGTTATTTTTGAAATGGAAAGAGGAAGACAGATGTATCACCCAAATTAATTATTATTTTTTTGTGACTGTAGAGTCTTTATATTTTTACAAGGCATCTGTTTCAGATTTAAAAATATCTTGGAAATAGAGTAAGAGAATCCTGCTGCTTTTTCCCTTCCTATTTAAATAGTGGACCCCAGATACACAAAACATTCCAAAGAGTCAGTCTGGTGTAGTTACAGAGAGGACTGGAAGCAGAGAGGAAAACATTTCAGGCTCTACCCAAGCATAAAAATAGCTGTCAGTTAGTTGACATTTAGTAGCTAGTCAGTTTCTCCAGGTTCAACCTATCTTACAGAATTCCTTTTTGAAGCTAAAATGAGGGAATCATCTCTATTTGTTTATACAGTTACTTAATTTTTTCACCTCTGCCATCATGAAACTCCCGACAGCATGCAAAACCTTCTTAAGCTCCTAAGGAGAGAACCAAAATATGAGCATAGAACATAGAATAAAAGAGTTGGAAGGGACTTTGGTGGTCTTCAGAAAAATAGCTGCCCAGTCTCTTTTTAAAATCCTCCAGTGATACAGCACCCCCACCTTCTGAAGGCAAGCTATTCCATTGATTGTTGCTTTGGCCATTAGGAAATTTCTTCTTAATTCTAGGTCTGCTTCTGTCCTTGTATGTCTCTCTCTTGTATATGAATATATAGAGATATGTGGAAATACATCCATGCATACATAACGCTTCTCTAACATATAGAAAGTTGCCTGTGAATTAATTTATTAACAAATCTGATACTTTGGCTCAGAGACATAAGACACTCAGATGTGATCTATATGCCCTGGATTCATTCCCAATAATAATTATCTTACAGTAATAAACCATGTTGGGAGTGGAACTCATAGAAATACAGTGTAATTGGGAATGGACTGCACTGTTGTATAGCCTGTTTTCATTTGTGCTGGGTACATAATAGAGTTACATACTGTTTTCTGTCTTCTATTTGGCCTCTGCCCCATGTGACTTCATGGCAGACAATAGTAGTGCTACATGTTCATAAAGATAAGCACAGTTCCTTAAATATGAAAGTCCAGCATTGCTATCCTTCTGGAATAAATATCACAATATTCCTTCTATCTCTGCACAAAAGACTGCCACAATCTTTTATAAATACTCTTGTAGTTGAGGCACTAAGGTTGCCAGCCAATGATATACTGAGGACAACTCCATTGCCTCCATGTGAAGGCTAATGAAACTTTTATCATGCAACAGAAATCCATTAGTTCTTCTAATCCAGGGGTATCAAACTCAAGGCCAGCAGGCTGTATTCGGCCCCCAGGATGCTTAGATCTGGCCCATGGAGCCACCCTGGAAACAGTGAAGGACTGGCTCGTGGTGCCTCTGCTAGTAAAATGGAAGCTCAGGTGGGCTGCGTTTTTGCTGGAAGAGGGCTGCAGGATGCTGTTATGGCTGAAAATGGAGCAAGGGAGGGCCAACCATGGCCCTCCCAAGTTCCATTTTCAATGGCAGGGGGTTGCAGGAGGCCATCGCAGCTGAAAATGGAGTTCAGGAGCCCGTTTTTGCTGGTAGAGTGATTGAACCACCACAGGTGCCCCCCAACATGACTGACATCAAGCTGGCCATACCATCATGGCCACAGCCATGCCAGACCCCCAAGGTCAAACACAACCCTGTTGTGGCCCTCTTCATGGTTGAGTTTGATACTGCTAATCAATGAGCTCCTTCTTCTGTTTAGCTCTGAATAGTTTGTATTAGCTAGAAATTGTTTTCATATACTGTTAAAAATGCTTTTCCACATAAAAGGGATTATAAATGACAGGTCTATATGATCTTTTTCCCTGTGTGAGAACAACTGTAAGAATGAATGTCACATTTATACACCTTATAACTTGCATTATGGAAAGATATTTGAGCTTCTCTGATTTATACAGATATGCAAAGCAAACAAGCACCTTAGGCGCTTCTGGGATGAAAGGATTAGCTGGTGACATCACAATTCCCTGGGGGACCACCTGTTGGGGGTTCCTTTCTTTCCCCTGTTAAATTATTTGAAAAAGCAAAATAATTTTAGCATATGTGAGGGTTCAATGAAAATAATGCTGCCAATGTTAACAGTCACCAACAGATGGCAGTATTGACACATTAGAAGCTCTGATGTGTTCCTTAACCAATTGACAGAAAGTTGCTGTGAGAAAAGGCTGTGTAGTACTACTATAATGAAAGCCTGCCCTGAGTAATTGTTAAAAGCAATATAGTGTGATTGAATTATGATCCAGAGATGAGGTGTTGGTCCATGCATCACAAAGTTTCACCTGCCTAATAATAAATTCAAAACGCAAACTTTGGAAGAAAAATGCTTATACATGTCTTTCAAAATTCCTTATGGAAGACTTTGCCTTCTTCCAGTGGTGACACAGTAGTCCTAAGAGCTGTCTTTGGTACTGGTTGAAGCAAATTTAGATGTGGTCTTTTAAAATTGATAGCAGTCCCAGCAGGTTACAAAACCTGGCTGAGTTTGTCTAGACTCAGAAACCAAATTAACTTATTCCTGATTGGTATTTTAATGGGAGCTACCAAGAAATCCCAGAGATGTAAAATGGGCAGTTGCAAAAATATCCTGGTAGGTGTGGTAACGTGCTCCATATTGCTGGCAAGAAAATGACATGGACAGGCTTCAGGAACAACAAGAAACTGATCTTGATTTGCTTTTATCTGGGAGGAAAAATACAAAGAGAATTAGAACCAAGCTAAAGGCCTTCTCTACAGGACAGGATTCTTCCTGTGGAGCCATGGTGGCACAGTGGCTAGAGTGCAGTATTGAACTGCCGACCAGCAGTTCAGTTCTCACCGGCTCAAAACTGACTCATCCTTTCATCCTTCCGAGGTTGGTAAAATGAGGACCCAAATTGTTGGGAGCAATATGCTGACACTGTAAATTGTTTAGAGAGGGCTGTAAAGCATTGTGAAGTGGTATATAAATCTAAGTGCTATTGCTATTCAGGGTACAAAGTTTCAAATATCTCCAACATCAAAAGAATCAAAGATTCCAATTCCTTGCTGTATTTTTGACCCAACCTACAAAGCTATAAAGAATGCCTACTTGCTGCTTCTGTTTGCTTGTCTTTTTCTTCCCTTCAGAGCTGCCTGAATCTGAAGAAAGGGTTGCCATGGCAGGATTCATCATGCTTGCTTCATCAGGGGCACTCCATCTCCTTGCAATTTGCGGAATCTCAAGGCCCAGTTGACTTTGGGCCAAGCCAATTGTATCCAGTACACAGGAGGGGAAAGTCGGTGTATATATGCTCCAGTCTCCCATCCCTGAAACCACTGTAATGACAGAGTTAATGCCTGCCATCCTACTGGCTGTTGCCACGATTTCTCCTAATTATGATGGTGAGCAGCTGTGCATTATTTATGGCTTCCGTGGTGATGTGCTCCATTAAAGAGAGATGCTAGCAAATCTCAGTGTGCCCTGTGCAAGGAGTACATCACAGCCATTTTGGGATGGAGATATCTTTATCATCTTCTGTTTGTTTTATTTGATACTTTGTGAGAATCACAATTCCTGTTATTCTTAGGCTTACATTTTGCCAAAGCATTTTTGGAATATAACAAGGTCAAAAAAATTTCAGCTTACACTGAAATCTGTAAGGTAATGATCAGGGAGAAGGAGCAGCAGCCAGAAAAAACAAACATCTATAAATGTATGGGTTATTATTTTAATTGTTTAAGGGCCTGTCTGGATGATTTTGAGGAAAAGTAATGAAGAAGTAAAAAAATACAAAATCAATACCGAATCAATAAATTCAGTAATATCCCATCAAGCCTAAAACAGTAATAAGAAATTACATTTTCTCCCAAAGTGAGTTGGAGCAAGCACCAAATACAAAGCTTCTCCCAGCTTCAGCTTAAATTGATAAAACAAATAACTAGATCTTTAAAACCTATTTAAAGAACCCAAGCAGATAACGGAAGACAGCCAAATCCTCAGTCCTTGCCAGCTTGCTGTCTCATACTGATCTCGGCCTCTGAACAGGATATTAGAGAGAGAGCAGGGGCAATATTTGAGTGGATGCATCTGCAGTGGGAAGGGTCAATCCGTGCAAGAGGGCATCATGAACATCATATGCTCTTGGGAACACACATTACAGATGCATAAAAAGAAGACAGTACTTGGATCATGGTGCTAACTCCACTACCACCCATGGAAGACCAAAATGGTTCTTCGAAGAGCCACATTCCAAACAAAATTCACTTGAAAAGCAAAACCCAGCATTTTGTTTTCAGTTTAGAAATATGCAAGCAACCACCGATACTGTATTTTCCTTTCTTTGCAAAGAAACAAGGGGTTCAATTCAATATTTACTGCTGCTGCTGCTCCTGCTGAACCAATTTCAAGGACATGCCCTGATAGGGCACTTTACAGAAGTCAAAATATTATCCACAACTTTAGCAAGTGGGAAAGTAATATCGTGCTATATTATCCATTTATGTTGCAGTTATCCTGTATTTATTATATATATTTTTTGTTTGCACCTTTTAACATCTGCTGCCTTGAAACATTTAAAGATGGGTTTAATTTAATATTGTAATGAATAAGTGACTCAAGCCCTTGACTTTAGGCTAGGCTGTCTCTTATTTACAGTCAGTGCAGCTCTATTTTTTCATGGGAAAGTAAAGTGGTGATGCCCATGCATGTGCATGCACGCACACACACACACACACACACAGAGGGGATATAAGAACCTATGCTCCATTTTAGTTATTGAAAGGAATGCTTTGTATGCCCTCCTGCATATGGTCAACCATCTCTGTGTGAAGTGACTCTTCACACAGGTCAAGAGTGTGTGGCACTGCTTCTAGAATTCGGCTACTTGCAAATGTTGAATGCATCTAGCAATAGCAATAGCACTTAGACTTATATACCACTTCATAATGCTTTTACAGCCTTCTCTAAATGGTTTTAAGGAGTCAATGTATTGTCCCCAACAATCTGGGTCTTCATTTTACCGACCTCAGAAGAATGGAAAGCTGAGTCAATCTTGAGCTGGTGGAACTGCCAAACTGCAGTCCAGAAGAAGTAGCCTGCAATTCTGCACTCTAACCAATGCACCCCCATGGCTCTTTCATTTGTAAAAGCATCCCCAAACATCCACAAATAATGTTTATTATTTCCACAAAGTTTTTCCCCTTTGCCAGTTCTCTAGTAAACTTTTACTTCCCGAGGAAAGTTTTCTGGCAGACAAGAATTTTTGCACTACTCAGCCTTTCATTCCTGTTTGGCAATGCCTTTCCCCACCACAACCAACTCAAAGCTCAGTTGCAAACTTCTTGGTCTGAATTTGAGCTACGTGTCTTATGAAGGCTCTCACTCTGTGTTGGGGTTTAGCCAACTTTTAAAAACATCGTTGGCTGCTGAAGCTTCCTCAGACTCTTCAACTAAATGAGTCCCTTGAGCTAGCCATGACAAGGAGCCATCACACTTGTTCCTCTACCACGGTCTTGCTCTTTTTACAATGAGTCAGCTCAGCAGCTTTCCCCTAGCTAGTACATCATTAACTTCCATATCGTAGGGTGTCTTTTGCTTCAGCTTTTTTTCTTTTTTGATCCACTAAGATGATAAAGGAATCCAGGTGAGCCTTCCCATGAATAAATAACTATCTAATGGCTTGTGCAGGCGAAACAGGAATGCTGCCAGATTTCACTGTGGTCTTTTTACTTGCACAAACTTTCAGTCTCAGTTTCCTCTTTTTTACCTGGACAAGCCCTCAGCAGCGCAGGCCAAGCAGGGACTAAATTTAACACTGCTTCTGGTTTGCAGGTGCATAGGCAAAGTTGAGGTGCTGTTCATCTCACTCTGACCTTTGATTTTTGTGGGGGCCCCTAAAGTTCCTCATATACCCCTCCCGAGGGAAGCCCTGTCTTAAGTCCTAAAGATGGACCCTATTTGTGAGTACAAAGTGTCCTTCAGATGTTCCCAACGCACAAATTTTGCCGATCCAGGACATATCATGCAAGCTCTCCCTAGTGATAATGAAGTCTCATTATCGGAGTTTTCCACCCAATTACACGGATTTCTACACTCAGGGAAAAGAAAGGGCATTGCGTTTGTGTTCCTAAATACAGCTGTATTCAAGGGCAGCAGCCAGGAGATAGGGTGGAAACCTGGGAAAGAAAAAAAAAAGCACCAAACAAACGATGCTACATAATAAATGCCGCCGGCTTTGAAATGCCTGCATTAGAACGGCTGCGGCTAAAGAAATTCTATAATCCTGTCTCACCCTGTACTTTCATTTCAAGGGCCTCCATAAATAGTACTATAAATAAATAAATAAACGTTTCAACAGAAAGGTGCTTTTCCCAAGAGAAAGGAATTGCTTCCCTTCTGCTTGAAGTGCCTGCAGTGACAATTGTCCCTTGACTGTGACAGGGAGAAGCAGTTTTATCCGATTGTGTGTGACCTCCTGTCACTTTCTTTTGACATTTGATAATCTTATTCTTTTATGTAAGTCAACCTAAAGGGAACGGGAATACTGAGCAAGGGGAGAATCATCATACAGCTGCTATTTCAGTGGTGGTGCCAGCACTGCTGCTGCGATGGAGAGATATGGGGGGGGGGGAGAAAAACACAAAACAAGGGCACACTTTGCCAGCTTGCCTTGACAATAATGTAAGCTTAACACTCCCCCAGATCATCCTTAAAGCAAGCAGAACATGCACTAAATATAAGCATCTTTCTTAGAAGACCTTGGGGAAAATTGGAAGACCAATTTCATCATGGTGTTAAAAGAAACCAGGGGGTAGTTTTAAACTGTTTTATAACCCTAACCTAAAATTACATCATGTGGCTTAATCTGTACTGTGCTGTGTTGAACAAACCTAAGCCTCCCTGGAGCCTGGCTTGACTCTGGGTGATGTCATGGATGCATCCATGCAGTTTTCTTTCTATGGAGGTGCTTTGCCATTGCTATCCACTCAGTTTGGTGATGTTTCTTCTAAGCCCTTGGCAACTTGACAATGTGTGGACTTCAACTCCCAGAAGTGGAGAAACATTGATCTGAGCAATAACTAGGGTTTGTTGTTGTTGTTGTTGTTATATGAACTTGGGTCAACTAGTTGCTGCCTCTTAGCTATAGTGAAAGTGTAATTTGAGGGTGGAACATGAGAAATTGACAAAAAATGATTCTAGGCATCACATTCCTAGGCATCAGGTTCACCATTGATTGTATATATATATTTACTTTTAAAAAAGGTTTTAATCCTATTTACTGTATGGCACCCTGCTAGCTTCTTAGAGTCTCCTTGCTGAAGCAGCACATACATTAATTTGATTGATTGATTGACACACATATGCACTTCCAGCTATAATCATAACATTGGCACATGAGCAAGAAGAGCTGCATATGCATTAAATGGAGAGTAAAATATTTCGTTCTTAAGTGTGCTGTCAACCCATTTTATTTTCAGAAAATTTGTGATAACTCAAAATGGTATTTGATCAACTTGAGAATAAACTTTAAAGGCAACTTGGCATGTGGAATTTATACCCCAGGATTACTTCCAATATCGGAGAATGGATAAGTAAAGCAAGCACCAAAATAATTTTAAATCTCTGCCTGCAAACTGTTAAAAATTTAGTTCTGATATCTTTGCTTTTAAAGTTTCCTCTTTGGTTTCATCTTTGTAGCCTATTGGAATCCAGAATCCTGCTTTTTCAGGATGTCAAAGAAGTCCTGTAATGCATATCAAGACAAACTGGTTGGCAACCAGATGGCCGTATACAAAAAATTGAATAAAGCCACTTAGCCTGATACGATCTGTTTCATTGTATTTAGTAAACGTGAATCTCCATCAAAAAGGGCACAAAGATCATAAAGCTAAGCTTAACCTTGAAAAGAAAAAGAAAAAAGCATTATTGTTTGTATCACAGGGAGTCCATGAATCCTACATGAATGCAAGTCCAGGGGCAAGCATCATATTATGCAGGTTCATCTCAATGCTAAAGAAGTTCAGTGGCGAAGGCTTATTGGCTGACTTATTATGTAAGGCAGCAACCTTCCAGATCAGAACCAATAAATTACAGGAAAGATGGATTTTCAAGATGGTTGAAAAAGAAAATAAACAACATCGTCTTTATTTATTTTTTTAAAAGGCTAATCCATTTTTTTTTCCTAGGTCCAAAATCAGAATGCACATGCAGTAAATAAAAAGAATGTCTCTAATTGTAGCTAGTCTCTAGGGGGAAGGGTAAATGTAGTTAGTAACATTGTGGATGGAAGAAGCATGTGGGCATTTCGTGGGATGGGGGTTTGCATAACCAAGATGGAAATCAATGAAAAGAAAATAAGCGTAGCAGTGGAGAGGAGAAGGATGGGGAGAGAGGGGACCAGGCCATTTCAAGAGAAGGAGAAACTTATTTCCATTCCCTATCTCATGTCAACCTATCTCACCTCACGTACATTGTCAGAAGACTCAGGATCAGACTGGTGTCTTTGAAAACCATCTGCAAATAAGGTAGTTTCATCTATGATATATTTGAATCAGCAGTAGGATTAAAAAAAAATTACTACTGGTTCTGTGGGCATGGCTTGGATGTGGCATGGCAGGGGAAGGATACTGTAAAATTCCCATTCCCTCCCCACCCTGTTAACCTGCTTTCCAGTTCCGTTCTCCTGTGCAGGGCAACAGAAACGATCCAGCTAATCAGCTGGGACTCAGGAAGGAGAGAATAGATGGGGGCAGGGCCAGTCAGAGGTGGTATTTGCCAGTTCTCCAAACTACCCAAAATTTCCACTACCAGTTCTCCAGAACTAGTCAGAACCTGCTGAATACTACCTCTGATTTGAATGTAACATGGCAGTACCAGGTGACCATGATCCAGCTGGACCAAGAGAGGAGAGTTCCCCTCAGTGAAATCTGGAGGATATTATAGCAATCTCAACCCTGGAGCAGAGGAAGGAGAGGGGCACCTATGGAACAAGAAACTATGGCAAACAGTTAAGATAGACAGGTAGCTGTGCTTGGAATCAGAAGGGACAAACTGAGAATTCTGAGATGGGGAATGGACAGCAGATATACAATCCACATAGCAGATTAATGAGTTGCCAGTTGATCTTATATATGGCAACATAGCCCAGGTAGTAATAAATGTGGAAAAAAGCATTTCAGATCAAAGAGATTTTGCCTTTTTTTTTTTATTAAAGAATTTTATTAATTTTCTACAAACACACATAACATACATAACATTAAAAACATCTATTCTCATATATACTTCCGGTGTGTCGGTTGATTCATCAGTTTTGTGCATTCATTTTGTAGTGTCAATTACAGTTATATTGCATAACAATTCATATTATCAATCCATATCCTAATATTACTAAAAAAAAAAAATTTTATTTTGAGTATACTTTTAATCATTCATGCTTTGTGAGATATCAATACTTTAAACAATTTATTCTATAACAAATCAAATAATCATAACAAATCAATCCTAAAAAACCCTTTATAGATATAGTATTAATGTTCTATTATCGTATTTTATCATCTAGCCATTGATAAAAAAGATCCCAAATTTCATAAAATTGTTTATCTTCTTGCTCTCTAATTTCAAATGTCAATCTACTCATCTCAGCACATTCCAGTATTTTCTTAATAATTTCTTCCTGTAATGGTATTTTCTCATTCTTCCAATTTTTAGCAAATACAATCCTAGCCGCTGTTAATACATTTACAATCAAATATTTCAATTCTTTATTATATGTGTCAGGTAAAATTCCCAATAAAAAAATCTCTGGTTTCAAGTCTATGTGTTTCTTTGTCATTTTTTCCAACCATATGTGAATTTTAGTCCAATATTTTCTAAGAGATTTTGCCTTAATTAACTCATTATAAATGAGGTGGGAAGTTTCCAATATTGCAGTTTCCAATATTCTATATATTACTCGAGCCTAACTCTAAAGATACCTTGTTGAAGCCTGTATAGTTTTTGCTTTCTAGATCTTACTTAGCTCATGGGCCTTGATACTCCAAGCTACATTCCTACCATAACAGTCTTGAGCGCCTGGATCTCATTGTGGATTCATCAGAGGCATTTTAACCTCCCCCCTCTCTGTGGCATAAGTAGGTCAGGAATCCATGACCATAACAATCTCATCATTTGCTCAGCCCACTTTGCTGGTCATGCACTGGATCTGGCCTTTAGGTTCAAGCTGATGAAATATAATTTGGTTCAGGTGGACATATACAGAAATCTCTCATCAAGAACAGATGGTTTCCAAATGAAAATGAGGCTAATCAAAGCCATAACCTCCCTGCAAGGTTAAGCTAATTAAGGAAACCCTTCAGATTAAGGATCCAAAAAGTATTTATTTGGTGTTAAGGAATTTATCAGAGAAATTAGGCTACTGTCAGCCTTCTCAGGTAAACCAGGCAGGAAATGCAATCAGATGAGCTAATTCTATTTATTGTCAGCCTACATTAAAAGAATCTTGCAAGTCTGAAAAAAAAAAAACCACCTCCCACTGTCACTTTTAATAATCTGATACTTTGGAGTGGATCCTTTTTGTGTTTCTTTCTTTACCCATTAAGCATTTCTGGGCTCCTCCTCCTTTTATCCAATCATTTCCTAGGCAGCATCTTTTTCCTTTGTCCTTCAAGGTCATTCCCATGCACCATTACAGCAGGGCTGGAATAATTCCTCCTGAATGGTCTTTGTTTGGTTTCAAAGTTGTTCCAGGAAATGGAAGCACCACTGGTGAAAAATGAGAAGAGGGATATAAGAAGAGGGATCACAAAAGGAAGCATTCCCAGTGACAGAATGGCCCTCACGCTTACATCCTTCCAGGAAATAGTTAAACCTTAATTATTCCTGAAGGATTTTGGAGATCAACAGTCAAAGCAAGATCTGTAGCCTGGTGATATCATTGCAGTTATTTTTTGGGTTTATTTTGTTTTGTAGTGTATTCTTGTGTGTGTTTTATTCTGATCTGATTTGTACACTGCCTAGAGCCTCTGGAGTAAGGCAGGTTGTAAATCTTATAAGTCTATACTATGCAGACTAGAAAAAATAGAATGTTATGTGATTCTTTGTTTTAATTGCATTATATAACCCTACATTGAGCTTCTTTTAATGATTAGAAGTGAGAAACCTTACGTTACTCTTCTATTGATTTTTTTTAAAGCAAGCCTTTGATTATTATTTCACCCAAAATTTCCACTGGTAGCTACCTTCAGGTTGCCTAAAGGAAAATATCTTAACTAAAACAACAAAAGCTTCTTTTTTCAAAATGCATTAGATGGGATTGAACAAACATCTTGAATTTGTCCATCTCCTTCAATATACATAGGAAATTAAGCTATATTGATTGAGCAAGTCAACAGTAGCTAAATGCACACATTTAGGATAACACTACAAATCTCTGGAGAGATTGCCATGGCCTGTTGAAATAAAGATCAAAGATTATCATGCCACCTAAGGCCAATGTGATATAAATTTTCATAACTACAGTCCACTTCATTAAATAAATGCCAGACTAAAGGATTGTATCCCAGAAGATTTATTTACAGAGCCTAATAACTAATGTTCGTGTTTAAAAACATACAAAGTACCAAACATTATCACTTCATCCAATCAAAAGACTTATGTACCAAATTAGGTTATGCTGAAACAGATTTTTTCCCCTGAAAAAAATATGATCAATAAGTCTAATATGATCAACAAGTTTGGAATATGGCATAAAAGGATTTTTCAGCAAAAGTAACTAGGAGTGGGTTGTAGTCCTATAATTAGAATGGAGGCTATAGGTGCTACATAGAACAATATTTCACTCCATTAACTCTTTTGTGATGACAGTTTATGTGGATGGGGCAGACTTTGAAACAAATGTCTGTGAAGATTCTTGTACCAAAGCTGCCATTTTCAAAAAATAACTGGACTTTCTTGATTTTTCCTCCTTGAAAATGTCTCGCTTCTCATTCAGGAAGCTTGTTCGGTTCTAACTGAATGGTGCAAAATGGAAGAATGTATATTCTTCTCATATTTGTGTGTGTGTGTGTGTGTGTGTGTGTATATATATTTGTTTTCTTAAGTTTTCACAGGTATTTATATGCACGATATTTAGCTTTGTTCAGGTATTTTCTCACGTCATAATCGTTGTACTTCTAAAGTTGTACCGACATTTTGGCAGAAGCTCATCTGCCATTATCAGGCTTCTGCATTGTGTTCGTCTGTGAGTCAGACTTTCACAGCCGTTTCTGTTTTAAATTTGGTGCTAGCCTACTGCTGTGCCAGAA
>BHFT01060146.1:0-18883 GCA_004320025.1 Laticauda laticaudata
CCAATGGATGGCAAGTGTTTCTCTCCGTTTTACATCCTCTTTCCATCCGTTGGTGCTGTGTGACAGGGGCTTTACTTAGCGATCAGTCATCTCCCCAATCTCTAGTCAATTTTCTCTATTTATTATTCACTTATATTTGGTTACATTTGGTTACAAGAACAAATATATCCATCTGGTTCTAATATATCCCTATGTGAAAGTATTATAACATATTAATAGGTATTAATACAGTAAGTATATCAAGTTAAAAGTCACTACAATGCATGTACATTGTGTACTTACAAATATTTTAATGTAAAGTCATTCATCTCAAACTTCTCTTTTGCCTTTGACTTTGCCATTATACATTTGAATTTAATTTCCTGATTTGTTCAAGATAAGGCCCATTTATTGGTTTATTATTCATAGTCTCTCTGCAGCATAAGTATGATTGTAATATAATCTGCTTCTTGGTGCCTTTAGATGTCATTTTCTAACAATCCTTGATTCAAAAACTTGATTATAAATAGTGATGTATTAAGATTATTTATGATTTTTTTTCATTAATTGCCCTTAGTTTCATTAAAAAGATTCTTTTTTTCTATAAAACAAGAAGGCATTGGCAAAATTCTCAAGGACATGAGCTTCATGTTCTAAGCTGAGTTGCAAGTTAACTAAAACATATCAGTGAGTGCCTCATTTTTCATTATAAAATAACCACACCAATAGACTGTTCAATTAAATTCTGTAAGAAGAATGATTTCTATATGGCTTTTTAAAACCAAGGAATAAGTTCAGCCAAAGTGGTCACAATAATGGGAAGTGTTTAATGGTTTACAAGAATGTTGAATTTCACAACAATAAATCTAAAAAATAATGGCAAAAGAAATTCCAGACTAAACCATTTTGAGAAAGGGGTGAAAAAATAAAAAGGAGGGAGTGGGGGAAAATTATAGAAGAAGGACAGATTGAGTATCAGCACTAGTTTTATTTGGTTTTTATCCACCATTTAAAGATAGGTAGATGATAGATACTATAAATAGATAGATAGACAGACAGACAGACTTCTCAACTAATTGAGAATTGGGGTTGATAAATATAGCACTTTCTCTATTGTGAATTTCAGGCTATGGTAGAAGCTAAAATTCACCCAGCCAGTTGATCTTCCAGATGGGCCCTGGCAGAAGCAACATCTTCACAAGGGAGAAATACTGTTTATCACATAGGTTTTGAAAGATACTTCAGTCTCTCCCACTTCAACACAGAGTAGTATTGGTAGAAAGAAGGAAGTACAGGTCAAAACAGACAAGGAGAGGAAAATTTCAATGAATTCAGGTTTCCGGGATCAGATATATTACATTCAAAGATATTGAAGAAACTAGCAGAGACAAGTGAAGAACTATTAACTGTTATCTCTGAGAATTCCCAAGGAACTGGTGAGAGCCAGGAAGATTAGAGAACAAATACTTTTGTCTCAGAAGGCAGAATTAGAAAAAAGGGTAAAAATATTGGAAACAAGATTCAAATGATCTTTTGGGGGAGATTGTCTGATGGTATAAACCAGTGGCCTCGGGTGGCTAAGGAAATGGCAATTTCCCCTCACAAAAGGTCAAACAGAGTTCAGAGAATCATCAGTAGAAAACAGTTTGATATATTTTATTGTGCTAGATCAGTGATGGTGAACTTATAGCAGATGGCACGGAGAGGCCTCTCTGTGGGCACACATGCTGTTGTCCCAGCTCAGCTCTACCACGCATGCATGTGCGCCTCCTGCCAGCCAGCTGGTCTTTGAGTCTCTGCTGTGCACGCATGGGGGTGGGCCACATGCATGGGGTGAACGACCTGCAGGGGCATGTGCATGTGCAGAAGGCACATGTGCCTTGTATTTGGTGTATGTGCATGCACACATGTGGTTTGGGCATTTGGTGACCAAAAGGTTCACCATCACTGTGCTAGATGATATCTGGGTTCCTTCCAATTTGATGATTCTTTGAAGAGTTCAAGGTCATTCAGTGAACATTATGGCTGTTCATGAGGATTTGAACCAAGTACAATAGCTACTTCTGGTTTAACACTGTTACCACTCTGAGTTTCACTAGTACTATATATCTTTTAGCTAATAATACTTGCACATTTTTATGTATTATGGCACATCAGCATTATTTCCATTAACAATCTTTTGTAGTTCAGCATGATGTGTTATGGTAGCAGGTGCAGATGGCTGAGGAGAACGATGTCTCTGATGAGGGGCCAGGACCTTCGGGGCATGGACTGCTGCCTTCAGAGATTGTAGGGGCTGGCAGCAGTGATGAGGAGGTTCCCAAGGACCCTGTGCCAAGTGCACGTGCACAAAGTATTACTCAGAGGAAAGAACAAATGCAGCAGCACAGGCGACCCGGGAGGAAGGCTGCAAGGTAATGGCCCCTCCCTAAAGAGGATAAAAGCCTGGTTTGAAAAAGCTTTCTTTGTAGACACCAAAGAAGCTCTTAACTCAACTGGTGGACATCTTAAGGCCCTGTCACACTGCCCAACGGATGCAAAACGTTTGTAAAAAGGACACAGCGGACGAGAAAAATGTTCCATCCGTTCTTAATACGCTCTCAAAGGGGTGAAAATTTGCATAACCAGAGCGGATAAAACGGAAAGGAAGACGGGGGGAGTGAACGCAGGGTGGATGGAAACAGATGCAGAGGCGGATAGCCCAGCGGCATGGAAGCCGGGATGGGGTGGAATGGCAACATGCCGCTAGGCTTCCGGGGGAACTCAAGCAAGCGGACGTGGAACGGATACAGCGGATGCAGAGCAGACGCCGAGCGATGAAGCGGATGCACACACAGGGGATGCACACCGGAATGAAGCGCGGATGCAGAGTGGAAAGCCTAGCGGATGCACAGCGGAAGCCTAGCAGATGCCTGGCGTTAATGTTGCGCATGCGGGGGAGATTTATTGCGTCAGCCCGCGGATATAAAGGGAAGCAGCTCAGAAGCAGGTCAACCATTCAGAGGAAAGACCTGCTGCCAGACGCATTGAATGCCTTGCCTGCCTGCCTTGCTGCCTGCCATCCTGCCAGCCTTGGCTGCCTGCCTTGGGTGCCTGCTCCCTGCAGCCTTGCTGCCTGCCTTGGTGCCTGCCTGCCTGCAAGCCTCTGCTGCCAGCCTTTGCTGGCCTGCCTTGGTGCCTGCCTGCCTGCCAGCCCTTAAGTGCTGCCCATTGGTGCCTGCCTGCCCTGCCAGCCCTGGTGCCTGCCTGCCTGCCAGCCTGCCTGCCAGCCTCCCTGCAGGCCCAGCAACCCCACAAACATGGGGAAAAGAGGAAGCCTCAGCCATCTGCTGCCAGCCCTGGCAAGAGGGACAGGGCGCACCCTCTCACCCCTGGCCCTCACTGCTGCTTGCTGCGCTGGGGGCTTCTCTGTAGCAACGGGCTCGGCTCTTATCTGCGGCTGGGGCTTCCTGCTGCTTCTGCTTCTGGAGGAGCTGATTGCTGCTGCTTCTGGCGGGTGGTGCTTCCTGCACTTGTGCTTCTCTGGCTGAAGCTGCTCCTCGTCCTGCTGGTCCTTCTCGTTCTTCTCATCCTGCTGGTCCTTCTCGTCTCGTGCTTCCTGGGTCTTGCTCGTACTGCTCGTACTGCTTGTGCTCGCCTGGTCTTGCTCGTCGAGAACTCGTCCTGCTCGTACTGCTCGTTCCTGCCTCTTCCCTGCTGTCCTGCTCATGCTCTCTGGTCCTGCTGCGTGCTCCTGGTCCTGCTCAGTCACTCCTGGTCTGCTCATTACTGCTGCTGCTAAGATGAGTGATTATGATGATGATGATAACACTGCTGGTGATGCTGCTGCTGCTCGCTGATGATGATCGATGAAGAATGATGATCGCTGCTGTGCTGTGGTGGTGGTGTGGAGCGAGCAAAGCCCGCTGACCAACTCGGAAGCCCCTCTGAATGGAGGGCGCATCTGGTCCTGGCAAAGGGAGGATGAGCATCTGTGCGGGAAACTGGGAGAGGAGAGCAATAACTCCATTGAGGAGGAACACGAGGATGAGGTTGCTGGAGTGGCTGAGAACAGAGAAATGACTATCTGTGGCGAAGGGACACCAGCTGTACAGGGACAACCAAAAGGAAGCAGGCTGCTTTGAGAGAGAAAAGGCGGAGAGTGCTTGGGCTAACACATCAGAGTTGCTCCTCGGATTGGTGGCAAAACATATGCACACCTGGTACGGGAAGCTGCAACCTGCAAGAAATCTGGGCCAGGCCACGGTTTAGCTGATGGACAGAGAGACCTATGTCAATGGCCAGGTGCAGCTGTGGCTGGAGGGTTGAGATCCGCCACCCTGAGAGCACCAGTAGGAGCAGCCCTCTCACGACTCTCTGCTCTCGCAGCAGCCCTGCTGAGACCCAGTCCTCTTATGGCCGAGAAAGTCAATGGCCTGTCTCCAGGCAGGTTTCTTGTGGAGCATCCCATGGCGGAGACACACCGCGGACAGGTCCGTTTTAACCCATGGCTGGAGCGCCGTGGAGGACCTCCCTGGTGCAGTGGGGAGAAAGGAGACGCACTCTTCACCACAGCCCTACCCGCATCCGCCACAGTCCACCTACAACAAAAAGGCAGAGAGCCAGCAGGAGGGGCACAGCCACACTGTCCTTTGCTGGAGATCAGGGACACCAATGCCGTATGCAGCATAGATCTCCTCTGCTGCAGCTGTCCACACTGACTCCTCATCGTCCAACGCAAGCCCTTCCCTCACCTAATGTCAACAAGACTCTACCACGGACATGGCAGAACCCCAGTAGCCAGGTGGTGAGGACCTGGATCACGGCTGCTTCCACAACCCTCCAGACCCAGAGGAACCTGCTTCCACGCAGTCCAGGGTCTGCTCCTCCACCGCCAGGTGGATGTCCCTCCCATTCCCAAGGCTTCCCAGGCAGGCCCTCAGCTACCAGGGCTACGGCTACCAGGAGGCCAGCAAGCCGACAGGGCATGCAGCCCTTCGCGAGTCGCAGGCACAGAGTTCATTGGGGCGACACCATTGTCCCACAGTCCACTGCTGGCCACCCCCATGCCAATGATGCCACCGACAAAAGCTATGCCATCCCACACCAATGATGCGCACCTAAACGCCAGTGCCTCATCCAGCTGCAGACCCAGAACAGCCGCTCACTACAACTGATCCTTCCTCCACCCGCACAGCCAAGCCCGGCCTCAGTACATCTGTCCTCGGTACTGGGGTTGAAACACCACATGGCAATGGAGGAAGGAGCTCTCCAACATCACGGGCTGAAAGGCGCAGCTGTCCGAGAGCTTCCTCCAAAGCGCGTCACCTGTTGTGCTTCTCGGGGCCTAGGCACCACCAGTGGTGCTTCAGACCAGCACTCCAGCAGCAGGGCCAGCCTCCACAGCAACCTGGACCCTTCACCCCTGAGACGGGCCACAGCTGCGCGGAGGTGAACCAAGAGGGAGTCCAGAGACTGGGTGGCTAACTGTAGTCGTTTCATTTTGGACACTTGAGTTGGGTCATTTTTCTTTTCAAGCTTGTTATTAATTAAAGATTATCTTGGTTCACACACTTGCCTCATTTCTTTTAATTAAATAAAGTCTGGTGAAAACTTTTAAGAAATGGTTGTAAGCCTTTTGCATGTTTGTGGGATGGGGTAAGGGATAAGCAGTGGGGTGGGCAGGGTTTACCCTTTGGAATGGGTATAGCTGTGGGATAGATAACCTGCTGTGCAAGCATAAGGGACTGTATGGTCACCCCCGCCAGGTGCCACAAACCGATTGGCCTTCATTATCAATAATAATGTTTAGCAACTGATCCACGACATGTCACATAAACACAACTCTTTATTAAATGCCCTGTTCATTGTAGGCCACCAACAGATACATGACCAATCTCAATCCGTGTGAATGAGACAGGCTGAAGGAAGCAGTCCATTGTAATCATACTATGCATCCTGTCTTGCCAACTCCCACATGTTTACAGCTGGGGAGTTTGCACCAGTGTTTCAGGAGGTTGCGCTGCTTCATTTCCCTTCAATGTGAGGCTCTGTTGGGCCCTTGACATCCTCCAGTGTCGGTATCAAGGTTTTCGCTTAGCCTTCCATTTCCCCAGGCTCCATGTCCGCCATTGCCCTGGCTGGAGATCCACGAGCCTGTTCTGCAAGACTCGGGGATAGCAAGGTGCGGCATGACATTGAGCAGCGTGCAACCCGCACCAGAGACAAACTTGCCCGCCTGGTGGGTGCGCAAGCTTCCACGATCCTGCTCTAGTGTCTCTGGGCAATGCTGCATGTTGGCTTAGAAGTACGCTGGAACCTGTGGCCAGGATGCCAAAGGCGTTCTTTTCTCACCACCCCCACTTGCCCTGGACAGCCTGTTAGTTGAAAGATCCTCTCTTCACGGGTGAGGAGTCCTGGAAGTGTAGGGCTTCATGAGGTAGGTTGTGAGGGAGAAGGCGTGCATCCCCCACGATGAAGTAGGGCACATCTTTGCATGTCGTGTTGAGCAGTGGTTGGATGCTGGGAAGCCATGATGAGGTTGCATTCAGCCCCTACTTTAGGTGTCACTGGGCGTTGTATACCTTGGGCATCTGAACATAGCAGCCATTGCGCTGAAGCATGCGATGGTACACTGAACTAGTCAGCATCGACCATGGGTGAAGAGGATGATGCTGAGAAGCCGCTTGTATTGAAATAAGTGGACCGCCGACTTGGCTGGAGCTTTGCAGGCCACGTGCTTGCCATCTAATTGGATCCAACGGTGTGGGGGAAGTTCCACTTCCCTGATACACTGCTACTGCAACTGTCCATTCCATCCTTCTTCATTGGAGGGGGCACTGGAGAAACTCCTCTAGGTTATTCCTTTGATGATGGCCCTGCACCACTTTGCTGACAAAGGCTGATAGTGTTGTGTGGCACCCTCCAGCCGTACTGCATGCTCCTGTAGGTGTCCTGAGGCGCAGGGTGGCGGCAGAGTGGAGTGCCACCTTAGAGCCCAGTGTCAGGGCTGGGCCAGAAAAGTTGGTGCTTCTGCTTGGGTCAGCCTGGGTTGTCAGACGCTGCAGCAAACTTCGTCAAATCATGGCTGGAGGATGCTCAATCGAATTTCTGGGAATGCACGAGTGTTCTTCGTTCCTATTGAGCTCGCACCATAAGCTTGTTTGTAGCAGTCCATACTCTGCGTATTCTGCGATGTCTCTTTCGACCGCTAGACGCTTCCTTGGCTGCCTCTTTTCTTCCCGTAGTCGAGTTCAGCAGAGCCTGTAGATGGCTTCGCCTGTTGTAGAAGGATGGTGGGGCTAACCAAAAGTAGTTTGTTACGATCCATGGTGGACAGAATGAACTGGATGCTGTGGAAGAGGAAGAGTCGATGAAGGCTGCAGATGTCTACACAGCAAGGGCCTGCCTGGTCTGAAAGTGGAGATGGCAGGTTGAAGATTTGCTACCCCCTTGTTTATAGGCCAATATAAGGTTTTCCCCTATGTTGTCTTTTGCACCTCGTAGGCATCTCTAGACATCCTTAATATGCCGAGATAGGTCCCCTCTACAAACGTTTTTTCCATTTTAAAATTGCTTTGTTTGCGAGCTGTAAATCGCTTTCATTCTTTCTTCACGTCCGTGCTACTAATGCTGCGGCGTCCGCGTGCACATCCATTCTGCTTCCTCCCTGCGTCCGAGCGGATGCGAGTTTGCTGGCATTGCGGAACGGATGCCTGCAGATATAGCAGATGCGTAATGGATGCAGAACGAATGTCCCGCCGTATGCCTAGCTGGATGCAGAATCGGATCATTGGATACATTTTCCTCTCAAAAGTTTTGAGGCAGCTCAAACCCTCTGAGCGGATGAAACGTCAATAGACGAGATGCTGGACGGATAGAGAGGACGCAAAATGGGAGGCAGTGAGTACAGCATGGAAGCATCGGCGTTAACCCACCAAGCGGGTGGCAAGTGTTTTTCTCCGTTTTACATCCTCTTTCCATCCGTTGGTGCAGTGTGACAGGGGCTTTAGTTCTCTTTGGAGAATTTTGTAAATTAGTTCTTATCTCTGGGTTTTTGGCAGCCTTGACAAGCAACTTGGCAAGGCTCTATCTTGTTGGAGCTAATTAGTGGAAGGCACCCTTTTATTTGTAAAGGAACAACATTCATGATTAAACCTTGAAAGGTGGGGGCTGCTGCCTTTGTCTGTGTTTGTTCTCTGGGAATCTGGTTAGGTCAGAACATGACGTCTTTCTTACACGTCTTGTAAGAAAGACACCATCTGTTTTTTTCAACTTCCTTTCCTAAATGGACCATTATTTTTAAACAATGCATGCATTAAAAGCAAATCTTGCACATTATCTAGGTATCCATAGGACAAACAGATTCCATTATCTTATCAAAAGTTGTACAGGTGCTAATTTCAGTTGTGTTTTGAGGAATTTTACAGTGAATGGCCCTTTCTTCCCCTTCTCCTTCCTTCTCTCCCCAAAAACATAACTGTAACTTCATGATAAAATAAAGTGGTTTTTGAAGTTTTTTAAAAAAATGAAATTTCTTGTAATTAAAACCCTAAGAACAAGCTTTCTTTTTCTCCTTATTTTTCTAACCAGCTCACTACAATTTCAATTTTCAGGAATGGTTTTCCTTTCATTTCCCTTACTGAAATCTCATATATTTTTTTGGTTTTAGATGAGGCAGCATCTTGGAAGCATTGGGTCATACTGGATCTAACTTGGTATGGGTAAAGTTTATAAAACTCAGACTTAATTAAAGTAATCAGTCTAAAAAGAACTAATGTGTTCACATAATGATGTGAAGGCAGCAGAGGTAGCAAACCAAACATTAGATAAAGTTTGCTAAGTCATGGACCAAAATATGATGTTATGAACCTCATGGGACACATTTTATTATTAAAGATAGTCCTCAGTGTAAAGTAAAAAAAAAAAGCACCACAAATGCATGTAATATGCAAGCACAATATTTTGCAATTTCCATGGAAATGGACTGAAAAAGGATGTTGTAAAGTATTGGAGTAATAAATGCATAGATTCAAGTAGTGTGGCCTTTTGTGATTGATAGATGGAAATTTCATCAATATACCTATTTTCTCAGAGCCATCCAAGATTTTTCAGTATAGTTCATAACCACTGGGACCACCATGGCCAATTGCTCCTATAATCTTTCAAAGATCTTTTTATTTTGTGATCTTCTCCATTTTTCAACAATCTTTTCAGCACTATGTTCCCACCAATTTTTCATTACTGACCCATGAAAATATTTTCAGATGTTCCAATGAATCATTTTTGTAATTATGTTATGTCATTGTTCATAATCAGTTTGTAATCTTCTTGCACAAACTAAGTATGTGGTCCACTGATTCTTCTATCTCTTTACACGATATGTACTTTGAATAAGTTAATATTTTTTTAAAAAAATCTGGCCTTGATTAGCTATAGTTTCTTTGTTTAATGTTCCAGTTGTAATCCATTGTTAGCCTGCCTAATGTTTCAATTGTAAGTCATTGCTAGGTCTTCTGAACTAGAAGATCCCCTCTATCTTTTATAGAAACTGACGATGGGATGTTTTTCCTTGCCAGTATTTTATCCATGTTTTATTATATTATTTCAATATTCATATTTTATTTCCTTATTCCTTATATATATTCCTTAAGTTCCCATATTTATCTGGCACCAGTGCATGTTGTTGGCTATCTTTTACATAATGAACTAATGCACCTTTTCTTCTTCAGCAGCTTGTTTGACCCGAAGTAAACCTCTGCCTCCATTTCTGCAGAACAGGTATAATCTATCAATATCAGTACAGATAATAGAATAGGATAGATGCAATGCAATGCAATGCAATGCAGTGTAATACAACAAAACAACAGAGTTGGAAGTGACACTGGAGGTCTTTTAGTCCAACCCCCTGCCTAGGCAGGAAACCCTATACCACTTCAGACAAATGAATATCCAACATATTTTTAAAAACTTCCAGTGTTGGAGCATTCACAACTTCTGGAGGCAACTTGTTCCACTGATTAATTGTTCTAACTGTCAGGAAATTTCTCCTTAGTTCAAAGTTACTTCTCTCCTTGATTAATTTTCCCCATTGTTTCTTCTCCTGCCCTCAGGTGCTTTGGAGGATAGCATGACTTCTTTGTGGCAGCCCCTGAGATATTGGAAAACACTACTATCATGTCACCCCTAGTCCTTCTTTTCATTAGACTAGACATACCCAGTTCCTGCATCTGTTCTTCATATGTTTTAGCCCCCAGGCCCCTAATCATCATGTTGCATATTGAATAGTCATCTGTTTTGAGATGTTTTATAGTAAAAGTATAACATTTATTAAATAACAGCAACAATAACAATAAAAGGAAAGACACTATAGGAAAGTTCCTTTTGTTAAGATTTTTCAGATCTAGAGTGTGAAGGGTCAAGGAGGCTTCAGAAGGATGAAAAGAACAACAGCAACAATAAAACAGGAAAAGCAGCACTAATAGCACCTCCAAAGAAGAATTTGAACAAGGTCTATGAGAAATTTCAAGAAGGATATTTGAACAAATTATTCATGTAAGAAAAAAGTAATAGTAAGTGCAATCCAGTATGAGAAGGATTAGAAGGATACTGTATTATTATTTTACACTGCTGTCCAAAACATAAACATGGGATTTGCATATTTACTGTCATATAAGCTTAGCCTATTCATGCTTTGCAACCCTGCCCTGGTTCAACTTTTCATGCAGTGTCAGAAAGAGGCTGTGCAAGTCACAAGTTCAGATGTTAACTAGTTTAACTAATGACATTTCACAGAATCGTGCCGTAATAAAGTGTCACGTACAGCATACCACAGAACTGTAAAACCTAAATAACAAAGTTGCAATGGCCAGAGCTTCCTTTTTTAGAATTGTAGATTTATTTGATAGTTCCCCCCTCTTGTTCTTTTTTAAAGAACTTACTGGCTGTTTTGCACATCTAGGATCAAGTGTAAGTTTAATATAAATTGGAACATTTCAAATTGGGATTGATATACAGTTGTCAAATGTCAGCATCTGGTATCTGCTGCAGATTGGGCCCACCCTCCTTGCATGTTTACTTGGCAGTGGCAAGCCATCTCATGCCACTCTTGAACAGCTCAAACAATAAACCCTATTGAGATTGGAAATACCCTGCTGTGCTTGCTAGGGGCTACTAATGAAAGAGGCCTGGGAAAACTGTAACTTTTTTCTATGTAGGCTATATATTGCATGTTTTTTATTTTGTTCTCATAGTGTAAGCTGCTCAAATTCAGTCTTGAGTTAGGAGGCACTAAATCGAATGAATGAATAAAACTATCAAAGTTTATAAATAAAGCTACAGTCATGGGTATTCTGTGCACTTTTATGATGCAGAGAAAGCCATCAAAGTGTACTTTCACATATTATAAATTGTTCTATTTTATAACACCATTAACTATAGTATAGTGATGCTGTCATAAAATAATCTTCATGAATTTATTCACATTTCTTATTGGTTTGGTAACCAATTTGATTATAAAGACCGGAACATACTCCAAGGGTTATACTTTTGCAATTGGTGTATCTGTTATTATTCAAAATGGGCCAAACTCTTTAATTTCTCTTTCCTTACCTCTTAATTCTGAATTTAGTTAAATATCTTGGCAAGGATATGATGAGCTGTCTTTTTCCCCATTTTTAGTAAATACCTGACATGCTGGGATATGGTCAGTCCCAGGCATCATAGCAGGCAAGCAGTGGTTTATTTTGCATTTATTTATTAAATTTATTGGCTGCCCATCTTATCATGGGGTAACTCTGGGTGGCTTACAGTATTAAATTTTAATCTTCCCATTCTTGTCCATGATCTACACAATTATCCTATCCCTTCCACAGTATTTGTTGTAACATTATTGGAAAAATTACACTGGTGCCAATGGGCCATTTTTCCGAATGGCAATTACAATTTACAGTGCCAGGGATTTCTAAAGACAGAAACTGGAAACCTTTCTTTCATAGTGATTGCATTTCCTTCAACTGCAATTCTTTCCCCTCTTTTATATAGTGTTTAGTTCACCTCCGAAAATCTTCAAAATCTGCTTGGCAAAAGGAAATGCACACTACTAAAGAATCAAGATAAGCCACCACATTGGCTTTCTTTGAATTGCTCCAAAACTTTCTTCAACTACTGGAATTTTGAGAAGAGACCATCAGAGCAATGTAAAATACCTGAATGAAGAAAATCCCATCAACCTCAATGAGGTTGAGATAAAATTATTTAAATTAAAGGACAATTGTTTCCAGATTATGAATCCAAACAAGTTGAAAGAATGAAAAAAGAGGGGGGAGAGGGAAAGAGAAAGAAAGAAAGAAAGAAAGAAAGAAAGAAAGAAAGAAAGAAAGAAAGAAAGAAAGAAAGAAAGAAAAAAAGAAAGAAAGAAAGAAAGAAAGAAAATAAATTATTCTTCAATTTTTAATCTAACATCGAATTGAGATTTGGCATCACTTATGACAACTAAAGCTACTTTATGGCAATACAAGAATGATGGGCATGTAATTTGATCTGGGGTATTTTGTGTTGTACTTTTTTAAAATTCACCAACATTATATTTCCTTTGTTCTTTGTGCAGATCATTCATATCTAACTGACTACCTAGCACCCTACCCTTTTTTTCATCAGAGAACCTAGAAAACTCCTGTTAGAGTGGATATTGCTGAAGCAACAGGAGAAAAATAACCAATGGGGCATATAGATTTAAAAGAACAAGTATGGAAACAGGTGTCCCAATATGCTTAAATAGTGGAATGAGTCAGTCAGTAACTATTCCTGAAACATCCCCTTCCCTTTTTCAGCTGAAGATGTACCTCAGGAGTTAATGTTTAGCCATCCCACTCTACTCTTTTGAAAACCTTATAATTATCTCCTTTTATAATTCCCATTACATGTCTGAGGTCTTATTTTATAGGGAGAAAGACAATTTTATGATGTCTGGGAGACACTTGGAATTGCAGCCCAGGCAACACGTAGTAGCAAAATAGGGAGATCCCTTGCCTGGAGTTACTGTAGCAACTGCAGCTGTAAATCTATCCTTGGTGAACATGGTTTTGAAGGACTGGGTACCTCTTCCTTTCATGTTTCTGAATGACGTGTTGAAAGAGAAACCCCTGGAGCTAATACTTAGGTGACTTTAAACCTGTGAAAGCAAAATAACCAGAAGGCTACACAGATTACTTTGATTAGTAGAATGCCAACTGAACAGATATAAACTTGAAATTGGAGCTCTAGATATTTGTTCTGAGGTGACTTTTTTATTATTGAAGAGAGACCCAGTACAGAATTTATCTCTGTGTGTCTTTCTTTGAAATGTTTGAATTGAGAGTCAGATTAGGATGGAGAGACCAAATGATAATTCCCTTGATAACATGGAATTCTCTGGGTAACCTTGGGCCAGCCACTTAAATATTTGAGCGTGTAACTAGTGTGGTATTTCAGATTAAAACAGTATTTACTAGCAGAGTACAAGTAGCACAATTTTCAGAGCTCTTAGGATGCATTGTAGTTGGACATGGAGATTTAGATCAGAATGTTGAATAACTAGGCATTACTAAGGATAAGGATAATGAAAGCAGTAACAGTAGCTGATTAGAAAATGTATATGAAATAACATGATATTGGAAGCTTCCAATGATGCATTGAAAGACATTAATTTTATTATGTTTCAGCTTTGTCATTTATCCATCCATACTTCACTACCTTTATCAGATCCTTCTTTTTGTATCATCTATTTCTTTATTTTTCTCCGTAAAAACAGCACCTACTATAGCAGCAACACGTAGACCATGATTGTGTACACACTCAGCAGGGCAGCAATTTCTACTTTAAAAGTCTTGCACTAGGTTTTCTAACTTTCAAGCTGTTCACCACTTTGCAATCAAAGATTGCTGAACTTTTTTTTTTTAAGTGTCAGTAGTCCCTGCACATAAGTAGACATCCAAACATTCTTAATCAGGAAAGTTTGTCCTCGGTCTGTTTGATATAAATGTCATACAGACTTAAAGAGGGGTTGCTTCAATAGTGAGATGAATGACACATAAATTAAATAATTAAATAAAATTATCATAATCAAAATCTGAGTGAATACCATGGCTAATGTAGCCACCAGTGGCCCCACACAATCTTCTTAATCCTCCCTTCCAGGAGATCTTGGCTGCCTACTCTCCTTCATATCTCCACTTATTCTGCAAATAAGTGTATTGGAAGTTAAAATCCACCTCTCTCCTAGGAAAATGAAATATTTTAGGATATACTTAGGGGGGGGAGCACCTTTGCTAATGGGCTATTAAGGCCTGGAACAGTCTATTCTACATAACAAAGGTCTACCTCCTTCAGGCAGACCATAATAGGAATCCCAAAGCCCTTTCATTACATCATCATCCAGCAAGGCTCAACTAAGCCTGGGACACAGGACAGCCAACAGAGTTGCCCCTGCATGGTTCCATGGGAGTCTAACAACCAATCAGAATATAAGCTCAAATTCAAATCTCAACAGAGGGCATAAAACCCAGGGACTTTCAGCATCTTGGTCCTTTTCACTCAGGAGCTCCAAGGCATGTGGTCCTGTCCACCATTAAACCATCTTTCCAAACAACCTCCATGTTCCAGTATCTTTTTCCCCACTTGGAACTGAACCCAGAAGGATATTTCTTCCAACACTAGCTTGTGCTCCATGTAAAAATAGAGGAGGAACAAGGAAGAAAAATTGGCCGGTTCTTGAGAGGAAGATGGCAATTAATTTCTAGCCCACTACAGTTTCCATAATTATTTTGTTATGCTATTTTAATTTTAACCTGCCTTTATTATCTTTACAAATAACTCAAAGCAAAAATCATACTTAATAATCCTTCCTCCTCCTATTTTCCCCACAACAACCCTTTGAGGTGGGTTGGACTGACCCAGAGAGAAACTGACCCAAATTCACCTAACCGGATTTCATGCTTAAGGTGGGACTAGAACTCCTGGTTTCTTAGTCTTATGCTTCTTCTTGATAAGAGAGGTCAAGCATAAAACAATGTCAGATATTTCTTCAGGTCTGGAAGTATTGGGGTTTAGCCACTTCTCTTCTTGCACTGTTGCTCAACACTCCACTCCATTTTAAAAACAGACATTACATTTCCCCACCTCTTTCTGTTTCCCTCAGATTTCTTCTGCATGGCATTAGCAAGCCGCTCTGATTTCTTAACAGTTGCTATTTTAAACATTTGCCCTCTATTTACACTAGGAAATACTCTATATGGGGAACTTTAGTTGAATTAAAGGAAAAGGTGGCTTATCTGATTTTTTTCAATGTACCATAGTTGAGTTAAAAAAATTGGAGCAGCAATTAGCTTGCATCAAAGAGATACAGGTAATTCTAGTAGTTTCCTGGATATTTGCTGCATATAAGAGATAAGTCTAAATTTGACGAGTGCCTTTTCTCTTAATTAGTGATCTTAAGAACACTTATCATGTTCTCATTTATGTTTCATTTTACCTTGTTATATTATGATGTTTCATTTTTCACCACAGAATTTCAAGGGCAAAAAATCTTATTTATGTTTATGCTTCAACCTGAGTAGATTATATAATTGTTTTAAAGATCTTCCACAAAGAGAACATTGAAAAGTAAGGACAGTAAGACCTAATTTTATAGAAAAATAGATTGCTTGTCCAAGTTACTTCATAATGTCCCTGTATCAGCCATAGAGGGAAAGGCTGAGAACCTTTCTTCAGTATTGATCCTTCGTGAAATCCAGCCATTACTGCAGTGATAGAAAGGGCTTCTGGCATAGTAATGAATTGTCCACAGTTTCTTTGCTTCCCTCTGAAGTTTACTGTTGAGCTGTTTCACAGTAGAGAAAAGAGCAGGATAAGGATACTGAAAACATGACTTGGCCACATGAAAATAGTAGGAAAATGAAAATACGAACAAAGAAGAGCTCTGAGGAGGCTTGTGAAGGTAATAAGTGAATTGTCAGCGTTCCAACCAAACTCTCCATCTAAAATCAGCACTCAGAAACAAAGTCCTTCCAAGTATGAATTTATAAGAGAAGCCATATTGGCACATCTGGAGAAACCTTAATCTGAATTCCTGTGTTTTCCCCTGCTACATTAAGGCCATGTCACACTGCACCAACGGATGCAAAGAGGATTTAAAATGGACAAAAAAGCTTGCCATCCATTCGAAAATGCGATGTACTCACTGCCTCCGTTTTGCTTCCTCTCTATCTGTCCAGCATCCGTTTATCTGACGTTTCATCCGCTCGCAAAAAAGTTTTTGGGCCTCTCAAAACTTTTGCGCGGAATATGTATCCAATTCGTCTGTTCTGCATCCGCTACGCATCCTGCGCTACGCATCCGCTATATATCGCGCTAGGCATGCGCTGCGCATCCAAGCAACTCATCCGCCGGACGCCGCGGAGAGAAGCAGAACGGATGCAGAATGGATGCAGAACAGGATGCCTAGCGGATGCTAAACACAGAAACAAAGCGTTTTAAATGGAAAAAACGTTCGCAGAGGGGGAACCTATCTCAAGTATATTAAGGATGCATAGAGAATGCCTAGAGGATGCTAGAGAGGATGCAAAGGGACACCTGATACTGGTCCTATAAAAAGGCGGGAGCAATCTCATCTGCATCTCACTTTCAGACCAGCAGACCAGCTGTGCAGACCTTGCAGCCTTCATCGTACTCTTGCTATTCCACAGCATCCGCAGTATCGTCACCAGTGGATTGCGACAAAATCCTTTCGGCAGCCACACAATCTTCTGCAAACATTCGCGAAACCAATCCTGACGTTCTGTGAGCAGTACTATGGGAAAAAACGGAGGCACCCAAAAAAAGTCTGGCTCCAAAGATGGTTTGCCAGAAGAGCACAGTACGCTATTAGAGCTGATGGTGGACGAGCCAACGAGTAGTGGACAGCGAAGACCCTCAAAGAGGCATTCCAGAACTTCATGATATGTGCCTCCAGCCATGTTTGAATGAACTTGTGCAGCGCCTGCACCCAGGTTGACCAAGACAAAAACCAACTTCCCCAATCAGACTGGAACCTGGCTCAAAGTGACACTCACTCTCGCGCACCTGGCCTCAGGGACCACAAATCGGAGCATCGCAGCACGGCTGGAGGGTGCCACCGCTGCAGCACCATCAGCCTTTGTTGTCAGATAGAAGTGGTGCAGGCCATCATCGAAGAATACAGGGAGGAGCTCCCTCAGTGCCCCTCCACTGAAGAAGGATGGAAGAATGTATGCAGAGCAGTGGTATCAGAAGTGGAACTTCCTCCACAACCGGTTGGAGCCATAGATGGCAAGCACGTGGCCTGCAAAGTCCACGCCAAGTCAGGGTCCACTTATCACAACTCCAAGGGCTTCTTCAGCTCATCCTCTTCGCCATGGTCAATGCTGACTACAGATTCATGTACATCGATGCTTTCAGGCAACGGCTCATCTTCAATGCCCAGGTATACAACGCCAGTCCACCTCAAGGAGGGGGGCTGTGGAAAGCAGCCTCATGGTGGCGCTTCCCAGATCCCAGACCGCTGCCCAAACGACTACGCAAGAGATGTGCTCCTAACTTCATCGTGGGGGGATGACGCCTTCTCCCTCTACACACCTACCTTCATGAAGCCCTACACCTCCAAATACCTCACCCGTGAAGAGAGGATCTTGTAACTGCAGGGCTGTCAGACGGGTGGTGGAGAATGGCTTTGGGCATCCTGGCCAACAGGTTCCAGGTAACTTCTAGCCAACATGCAGCATCTCCCAGAGCACATGAGGAGGATCGTGGAAGCTTTGCTGCAGTCCTGCACGATCTCATGTGCACCGCTACCCAACTTGCAGAACAGGCTTTGTGGGAACCTCCAGCAAGGCAATGGGGGAAGCATGGAGCCTGGGGAATGGAGCGCAAGGCGAAACCCTATTAGATACTGAGGGTGTGCAAGGGCCCAACAGAGCCTCACGTGAGCCGGAAAGCAGAGCAACCTCCTGAAACACTGGTGCAACTCCCCAGCTGGAGCGGTGGAGTGGCAAGACAGGATGGTAGATGCTTAAAGGATGATTCCTTCAGCCTGTCTCTCACCAGATGAGATTGGGCATGTATGTTTGGTTGGCCTACATGAACAGGGCGTTTAATAAAGAGTTGTGTTTGTGCTTCAACATGTGTGGATCAATGCTTACATTGTAATTGATAATCGAAGGGCCATAGGGGTGGCAATTGGGAGGGTGGACCCATACAGTCCCATTATGCTTGCACTGGAGGTTTATCTATCCCACAAGTTTACCCATCCCAATAGGTACTCCTTCCATCCACAGCTACTCTTACCCATCCACAGCTATCTTAACCCATCCCACAGCTATCTTAACCCATCCCACACCTATCTTAATCCCATGTTATCCCTACAGACCTGCATCCACAGGTATCCCTTCCCATCCCACAGCTTATCTTAAGGCCATCCCCAAGCTACTTCTAACCCATCCAAGGTATCCCTGCCCATCCCACAGCTATCTTACCCCATCCCACAGCTCTCTTAACCCATCCCACAAGCATGCCAAAGGCTAAACAATTTCTAAAAGTTTCCAACCCAGACTGTAAATAGAAACAAATTAATTGAAGCAAGTGGTGTGAAACAAAAGATAAACTTTATTATAAACAAACTGTTAAACAGACAAAAATGACCCAAGCCAAGTGGTGCTCAAAATAATAGTCCAATATCCAGGCAGCCAGTCTCTGTGCAACTTCCTCTTGTCACTCGGAGTGTGTGCCCAGTCTAAGGTGTTAGGTGCAGGTGCTGTGGAGGTGGTGCTTGCTTGCAGTGCTGGTCTGAGGTGTTGCTAGGACGTGCTCTGGGCCCCGAAGGGCAACAACAGGGGGACGCGTGTCGTTGAAGGCAAGGTTCCGGCCACCGCAAGCC
>BHFT01060148.1:0-13401 GCA_004320025.1 Laticauda laticaudata
GAGCATCCGCTTTCCATCCTGGCTACGTCCTCCCCCCGTCCGTTCCTTTCCGTTGTTGTCCGCTCTGGTTATGCAAAGTCGGGGCACTTTTGAGAGCGGATAACAACGGATGAAACATTTTCTCGTCCGCTGTGTCCTTTTTACAAATGTTTTGCATCCGTCGGCCAATGTGACAGGGCCTTAAAAATAATGGGCTTTTATTTGCTAACACATGGGGTCCATTTTCTGCTAAATCTACCAATAGTAGTCTGCTTCTGTCATTCCATGACCAAAAAAATTATCAACTTTCTGATCCTGCCAACCTCCCAAATCTTAACTTATTCAACCACATTGTTTGATTCTCTGGGGCAGGCATTTTACAAAAAAACAATAACATGACACCCAAAAAACAAACAAACAAAACCAATCCACTTAGACTAGCCTTTTCCCCATTCACACAAGCACTCAATCACTCTCATTTCCCATTCCTTTCATTAAAAAGAATCTTTTTGGAAGCTCATTCTCCCACTCTATTTTCACTGGAGCTGACCAAGATGGATTTCTCCACCTCCCACTTCTTTTACTCATCAGGAGATGTTTTTTTTCTTGCCCAGTCTCTAAAACTGTGCATCAACAATCCACCAATATATCCTTTGCCCTTCCCTATAACATTAAATATCACTCACCTAACTAGCCAAAGGCTACCTTTTCTAGTCTTGCATAACAATAACTGCTAAAAGCATAAAATGTGTCTGTAGGTAAAGAAGTAATCAGAGTACAAAACTAATCTAGTGCTAATGATGGTGGGAAAAAAGAATTTAATATTATACCAGAAACAAAGATATTTAAATGTATGTCTTCAAATAATTTATTTCAATTTTTATGGGCTATTTTTTAAAGAATTTCCATGATTTGAGCAGAAATCTGGCCTCTAGGAAAATAAAAGAGGAAGATAATGTTAACAGTTTGAGTTGTACTGTATTAGGTCTTTTATTGGTCTTTTATTGCTTTATAGCTTAGTGCCAAATATATGGGTTAGCAAAAAGTTCAGCTTCTTTCATCTGAACTTGCTTTCTAATTATTCATACTTTGTGTCACAATCTTTTGTTATTAAATAACTCTGTGTGAACTAGTAACACAGAAAATTACAATGGTAATAATAAGTGATAATCATGATAATAGCAATACAGAAACAATGTAAGAATAGCATTCACTGCTATCAGCTCCCACCCCTGATGTAAAGCAGTTGGCATCCTATTGATTTTTATTTTTTCCCACTGAAACCTTATTCTTCTGCATTACCTTGTTATAATATTTCTAGGACATCTATTATTACTTGGCATTTTAGTTTAGTATCATTTTCAGCCTCCTAGTTTTCCTTTTATGAAGTATTTTGTAGTCCTTCCCTCCATACTTTCATTTGACCTTCTTTCCAGCATTTTCATCACTCCCCCCCTTCTTAATATTATAGTTTCACACTGGGAGGAAAAATGGATTTTATAATTTCTGTAAGCCATATCCTCTCATTTCACTTAGTTAGGGGCAAAATGTTAACATTAAAAGTTCTTGAATTAAAAAGTATTTTTGTTTTTCCTCTGTAGCTGAATGATCAGTTTATTAGTCAGGGATTTGGGATTTCACTGAAAAATTATTTTTCCTGAGTATTGGTAAAATGAAGCCATTTTTCATATTTAAGTATATTCCTCATTTAGATTCTAAGGTCCAAAACTATGCCTTGATTTCTAATTCTCCGAAATATCTCTTGGGTAGAAAGCTAGTGTGTTATATATAATCTCCATTTTGTCTATTATTATTGTTTTTATATTGAACATTTATAATTGTTAGTTAAAAATTAGTCCTAAGCATGTGTACTCAGACGTTTCTGAATGTACATTATGAGTGTATCCTTAGAAATTTACCTCATATTCTTGCAATTCCTCTTCTTCTACTTCATAAGATACTGTCTGGATTTTGATATCATTTTCCATTAGAGATCTTCCCTGTGTTTCTTGCTCATCAGAAACATCAGTGGATAAGTCTTTGTTTTCCATGAAGGTTGTCTCACAATTGTCACCTTTGTTGTCCTTGACTTTGACACTGGTTTCATCTTTCACCAGAATGAAATTTGGACCATACAGTGCTTCAACAGCTAGTTGAAGAGAACTGGCATCCAACAACTGGTGTGTCCTTGCATTTCCTGAATTTTGGAAGATATAGGAATATAATTTGCCATGACAACGATGACCATGATAATCCTGGTGATAAGTACAGCTACCATGAAGGTGTCCGTTGTTCTTGGCCAACAGTGGGTTCTGAAGTTCACTCACACTTTCCATTTTCCTTAAAAACTCAATGTCAGATGCTTCTGAGATAAATCAAAGTCCTGAAAGAAAACAAACAAATAAAAGGTCAATGATGCATAAATTGTAGAAATGAATTAAAAAATCCAGCAATAATTATATCTATACTAAAGAGAAGTCTATATTAGTGGAAATCCAAGGACTGCAGTCATATTAGATAGATTCTTGGTTGTACTTGACCCTTAGCACTTAAGCAATGACCTTTAGAGAAAAATTGAGAGGGTTCTCTGTCATCAGCCTTCCTTTTTTTGTTCCTGTTCAAAAGTATTATTAAAAAGAATAAAATACAGAAGAACAAGTCATGATGAAAATAAATTAACATGGCTTTCACAGAGGAAAACCATGTCATACTAACCTTTTTGCTTTTTTGAGGGTCAGTGTAGACATGGATGATCAAAGAGTTAAATGCTTGGAATTTTCAGAAAGCCTTGCACAAATCTCAAGTGCCACGGGATTATAGTGCATCTGATTAAAAAACAGAAAACAGGAATAAATGGACACTTTTCAGATGAGACTGTAAAGTGCGTTTATATATATATTGGTATAAATATATAAAATGTGGATATAAAGTTTAATGGCTTTGGGTTCAGGCTGCTATTGGTTAGTTCCAGGTCTATTTGTAATAAGATTACATTTATTTACAAGCTGACTGTGCATAAATGAGCAGATATGGCATGCATTACCAAAACATAGTAATGCTTACTACCCAGTTAGGTCTTGTCCAAGATTTGCCTTCTGGGTTTGGGGTTCTTCAGCAGCCACAGCTCCAAAGCTTAACCAGACTGCTGTTTGATGAAATTGATTACTTCACAGCAAAAGTTAGAGATCTTGCTCATGTATTTCTCCCCCTGCTGCTTGGCAAGTTTCCTTACTGAGCTCTTCAACCTTATTGCCAATTTCTTTGATGAAAGTGGGGCTTGGTAGGAATCAGGAATTCATGGCCTTACTGGCAACCATGGGTTTGTCCCAGAGAATCTCTGGCCTAATCCATACAGTTGGCCATCTTTGGATCTTATGTTCATCTTGGAGTATGTGCCATCAGTTTTTTTTTTCTTTGCCAGATTACTTCCTGGTTCAAATAAAGTTTGTTGCATCCTGTAACTTCATTTGATATGGAACAATTAAGATAGTCTGACACAGGTATTTGCTGGTCCTGGATAGATTCATTCAGCTTCGCAGGATCTAGAGAGAGTGACTTACAATGTAACTGGAACAACATCTTGAACCTGGGAGCCATTTTTGCTTGTGGAAGGTGCTTGGTAGCTTGAATTCTATCACATATCAATTGGTTCTATGTCTTTCTTGCCTTGTTCAGCCACTTAAATAGACAATAAATTACTTTTCTATTTATTGATTTATTAATTTACTATACCACCCATCTCCCCTACAAGATGATTTCTTTGGGAGAAGAGTTGCTTCCAGTAGCCTTGACAGGAACCTTCTTTGGATCCAGCAATTGGACAACTACTGCTCCTTCAACTTCCTCTTTTGGATTTGGGGGTGTCTGAGGTGTCATTTGGAGAGCACCCTTGCGAAAGTGGATTATCTGTTCCTCTTTGAGTTCAGACCTAGACTGGGGATTGAAATGGTTGCTTTGGTAGATAAATGGCTAGGGAAAATCAACTTTAGATTTCTTAGCAATGTTTGATACAGTATCATTCTGGATCACCTATGACAATTGAAAGCAGAAGCACTATTTTGTAATACTTCCAAGGCTTCTTAGACAGACAACATCAGTCACTGTGGATGCCAACCCTTCAAGGTAGGCCAAATCAAGAAACAGGCTGCACTAAAATTCCAGGAATGCTATTTTTTTGGTGTAGGGTATATTAACAAAGTCCTGAAAGCCTGTTGAAATCCTTTACTGCCTCCTTTTAAGACAACAATCAAGGCAGAGCTATTCTGAGTCTCTTTCTAATGCCTTCTCTTTTCCCTGGATTGAGCAACTGTTTCCCTACTCCCATCTTCTTCTCAAGGCCAGACTTAAATATCCATACAGTGGCAAGAGGGTGAAGTAGGATTCAGCTCCTCCATCCTTGCTTTTTAACATCTATGTAAAATCAAGTCATCCATTGATTTGGAATGAGGTATCATTGATATGCTAATGACAGTTAGTCACACATTTCTACTCTAGGCCAAACTGAAATTGAGTAATTTTGTCCTAATGTCTGGAAGATACGGAAGCCTGTATAGGACAAACTGAAAATAAACAATCTGGAATCAGCAGTTGTTGTTTAGCTCCCATTTGGTTCTTCATTGGCTCTTATTTTGACTCTAATGGAACGATATTCCCTCTGAAAGACTAAATCTATGACTTGGAAGTTTCCTAGAGTGGCTACTGCTGGAGATGGGATATTGTAGCCGAGTGTTACAGTGAATTTTGTGAGTATTGCATTTGTGTTCCAATGGCTTCCAAATCTAATTGAAAAGCTGGTTTTAACTATTAAAGCTTATGTGGCTTGACTCTCAGAATTGCCTCCAACCCATTTCTCCCAGGGAATGATATTCAAGGTCTCCCCCATTTGTAAAGTTTGTAGCAGAGTGGCCTCTCGGTATGTAACTCTAGCATAACATCTACCCAGAGGTGAGGCTGGTGGGCACTCTGCTTTTGTTCAGGATGGCTATGAAAACTGTGTTGTTTGAAAATACTTTGGATGTAGGACAGTTGCCATGGGGTTACAGATAGAACTCTGATATAAAATATATTTTCTATCTTAAAAATTATAGAATTATTGATGCCTATATTAAAAAGGCATCAAAATGGCATCCAAAATATTTGGAGACCTGGAACAGCTATCTTACAATTGGCAACTGGAAATATTTAGTGTAGCATTAAAGATGGCAAAGAGAGATATAACAAAGTCAATAAAATCAGCATAACATAGATAAATACATACAGAGAAATGGTTTCATCCTTCTCTCAAGGTCGCTCACAAACTAATTACAAGGAGACTGGATCAACAGAAAGAAATCTATTTTCATATAGCACATAAACTGTGCAATAATTCTATTTTATTCCATTATGAATTTAATGTTACCGTTATAATGCCTTTATACCAGTTTAAGACCTGTCCACACCAAAAGTACTGTACATAGTTCTGACATCCACATCTCAAGAAGAATATTGTGGAGTTAGAAAAGCTACAGAAAAAGAAAACCAAAAGAGAAAAATAACTCCATTATGTAAGAAAGAATACTCTTTAGAAGTAAGAAATGGAGGACATAATAGATATGTACTCTATCAAATTATTCATGGAGTCAAGGAAGTAAATAAGAAGCACTTTCTTTTCTATCTTTCAAAATATTGCAGTGCAGTGGTAACGGCAGCCAGTTTGGAGAGCTTTATGGAGAATCAGATTACCAGTTCCTACTCATATGCATGCTTGTTTACCCTTTTCTGAGTGAACCAATTAGGCAATTGACTGCCTATCCATCTATGCATATGAGTTTTCCAAATGGCACTAGGATATGCAGAATGCTAAACCAGTTTGACCTACATGTTATAGCCTGGTTTGATGAAACAGGGATCCAATTGTCTGTTACAAACCCAGCAGAATGAAGAGCTTCTTTGGCTTCGAAAGCCCCTGTCACACTGCACCAACGGATGCAAAGATGATGTAAAACGGACAAAACAGCTTGCCATCCGTTGGTTAACGCGATGTATCCGTTCTGTACTCACTGCCTCCGTTTTTCCGTTTTGCTTCCTCTCTATCCGTCCAGCATCCGTTTATTGACATTTCATCCGCTCAGAAGTTTTGAGCTGCTCAAAACTTTTGCGCAGAAAATTGTATCCAATTCGTCCGTCTCTGTATTCCGCTACGCATCCGCTAGCATCGTTCTGCTCCGTTTACGCATCCGTATATCCGCAGGCATTCGTGCGCACCATCGCGGCAACTCCATCCGCTCGACGCAGGGAGGAAGCGGAATGGAGGCAGAACGCGATGCAGAAGGGATGCCTAGCGGAAACAAGTGTTTAAAAACGAAAAAACGTTATCTCGGATTATTAAGGATGTCTAGGGATGCCTAGAGGATGCCTAGAGGATGCAAAGACACCTATACTTCCTATAAAAAAGGGGGAGCAACTCATCTGGATCTCACTTTCAGAAACAGCAGCCCTTGCGGTGTGGACCTCTGCAGCCTTCCATCTTCCTCTTCCTCTTCCACAGCATCCAGTCATGTCCACCGTGGATTCGTAAACAAAGTCCTTTTTGGCAGCCACCATCCTTCTGCAACAGTGCAAAGCCATCTACAGGCTATGTGAACTCTATTACGGAAGAAAAAGAGGCTGCCAAGAAGCGTCTGGTACGAAGATCGGTTCGCCAGAAGAGCAGGGATGGACTGTACAACAACTGATGGTGAGCTCAGGAACGAAGACACTTGGGCATTCCAGAACTTCATGAGGATGCCTCCAGCCAAGTTGTGACGAATTGTGCCAGTGGCTGACACCCAGGGTTGACCAAGGCAAACACCAACTTCCGCGCCAGCCTGGACCCAGGCTCAAGGTGGCACTCACTCTGCGCCACCTGGCCTCAGGGACCATGTACCAGGGCATGCAGTACGGCTGGAGGGTGCCACCCAACACCATCAGCATTGTGCTCAGAGAAGTGGTGCAGGCCATCATCGAAGAATACAAGGAGGAGCTTCTCCAGTGCCCCTCCACTGAAGAAGGATGGAAGAAAAGTTGCAGAGCAGTGGTATCAGAGGTAGAACTTCCCCCACACCATTGGAGCCATAAATGGCAAGCACGTGGCCTGCAAAGCACCCAGCCAACTCACGGTCCTCTCATTCACAACTTACAAGGGCTTCTTCAGCCTCTTCGCCATGGTCGATGCTGACTACAAGTTCCATTGTACATTGATGCTTCAGGCAACGGCTCATCTTCAGATGCCCAGGTATACAATGCAAGTGACTTCAAGGGTAGGCTGGAACGCAACCTCATCGTGGGGCTTCCCAGATCCAAACCCCTGCCCAACGACACGCACAGATGTGCCCTACTTCATCGTGGGGATGACGCTTCTCCCTCACAACCTACCTCATAAGCCCTACACCTCCAAATATCTCACCCGTAAGAGAGGATCTTCAACTACAGGCTGTCCAGGACAAGGCGGGTGGGTGGAGAAGCCTTTGGCATCCTGGCCAAAGCAGTTCCAGGTACTTCTCACCACCATGCCTGCATCGCCCAGAGACTGTGAGGTCCCGGGGACCGTGGGAAGCTTGCTGCATCCTGCACAATCTCATGCGCACCCGCTAATCCAGTCTTGCAGAACAGGCTCCGTTGACCTCCAACAAGGCAATAGGACATGGAGCCTGGGAATGGAGGCAAGGGCGAACCTATAGGCACTGAGGATGTGCAAGGCCCCAACAGAGCCTCACGTGAAGGGAAGAAGGCAGCGCAACCTCCTGGAGACACTGGTGCAACTCCCAGCTGGAAACAGTAGAGTGGCAAGACAGGATGATAGATGCTTAATGGATGCTTCCTTGCAGCCTGTCTCATCACACGGATGAGATTGTGCCATGTATTTGAGTAGCCCTACAATGAACAGGTCCATTTAATAAAGAGTTTGTGTTTATGTGACATGATGTGGATGATTGATTATATTGTTATTTGATAATAAAGGGCCATAGGTGTGGCACCTGGGAGGGTGGATCATACAGCTCCACTATGCTTGCACTGGAGGTTATCTATCCCACACGCTATTTCCCATTCCAAAGTTATCCTTTGCCCATTCCACAGCTAATCTCAACCCATTCCCACTTGCTATCTTAACCCATCCACAAAGCATGCGCAAAGGCTTAAGCCATTTCTAAAAGTTTCCAGCAAGATTTTATTAAAAAAAAGAAATGAAGGCAAGTGTGTGAATCAAAAATAGACTTATTAAAAACAAAGCTATAAGACCAAAATGAGCTCTGGTACTCCTCTTTGGTCGCTCAGTCTCATGGCGTGAAGGGGCAGGTGCTGTGGAGGTGGCTGGTGCTGGAGTGCTTGTCATCAGCTCCTCCAGAAGCAGAAGCCAGCAGAAGCCCCAGGCCCCAGAAGAGCGGAGGCCCATGCTGCAGAAGCCCCAGCAGAACCAGAGTGAGGGCCAGGGGGCGGGAGGTAGCCCTTTTTCCTCTTGCAAGGGCTGGCAGCAGTGGCTGAGGCTTGCTGTGCTTCCGCATGGTTGTGGGGGTTGCTGGCTGGCAGGGAAGCTGGCGAAAACCAAGGCTGGCAGGAGGCTGGCAGGGAGGTCTGGCAGGGAGGCAGGCCACCAAGGCTGGCAGGAAGGCTGGCAGGAAGGCTGGCAGGGAGGCAGGCACCAAAGCTGGCAGGGAAGGCTGGCAGGCAGGCAGGCACCAAGGCTGGCAGGCAGGCAGGCAGGCCACCAAGGCTAGCAGGGAAGGCAGGCATCAAGGCTGGCAGGAAGGCTGGCACCAAGGCTGCAGGAAAGGGCTGGCAGGGAGGCAGACAGCAAGGCTGGAAGGAGGCTGGCAAGCAAGGCTGGCAGGGCAGGCAGACGCAAGGCTGGCAGCAAGGGCTGGCAGGGAGGCTGGCAGGCAAGGCTTGCAGGCAGGCATGCAGGCAGGGCAGGCAAGGCTGTCAATCCGTCCAGCAGCAGGTCTTCCTCTGAATGGTGACCTGCTTCCGAGCTGCTTCCTTATATCCACGGGGCTGACGCAATCATCCTCCCCGCTGCGCAATATAACGCTAGGGCATCTGTTAGGCTTCCACTGGCATTTCCACTAGGCTTCCACTGTGCATCCGGCTTCATCCCGCTCAGCGGTCCGCTCTGCATCCGCTTCATCCCGTTCCGCGTCCGCTTTGCTGAGGCCCCCCGGAAGCCCTGCGGATGTGGCCATCCGCTTCCATCCGCTAGGCTTCAGTTCCGTATCTGCTTTCCATCCGCGCCCTACGTCCTCCCCGTGGTCCGTTCCTTTCCGTGTTAATCCGCTCCCGTTATGCAAATTTTTGCCCCCTTTGAGAGCGGATAAACAACAGAGATGGAACATTTTGTCGTCCGTGTTGTGTCCTTTTTACTAACGTTTTTGCATCCGTTGGCAGTTGTGACAGGGCCTTAAGGTTCAGTTGAGACACAACCATAATCATAATGCATTTGACAGTTCCAGAAAAAGAATAATCTGGAAATGACTAAATGTCTGCCTTGGGTAGTAGAACTATAGTTGAGGGATTGCAGCATTTTACTAAAGGGCCTGTCCACATCAGGCCGGCGGATGCAAAATGTATGTAAAAAAGGACCACAGCGGCACGAGAAAATGTTCCATCCATTGTTATCCACTCTCCAAAGTGACCCCGAATTTTGCATAAAGCAGAGCGGAGAACAATGGAAAGAAACGGACGGGGGAGGACGTGGCCCAAGGGATGGAAAGCGGATGCTCCACGGAAGCTTAGCGGAATGGGAAGGCAGATGGAAGCGGATGGCACATCCGCAGGGCTTTCGGGGGAGCACAGCGAAGCAGACGCGTTAACGGAAGGAACAGACTGCAGAGCGGATGCCGAGCTGATACAGCGGATGCAGACGGGAAGCCAGTGGATTGCCTAGTGGGTATGCAAAGCGTTCACAGCGCATGTGGGGAGGATGCATTGCGTCAGCCCTGCGGATATATAAAGGGATGCAGCTCGCAAGCAGGTCACCATTCAGAGGAAAAGACCTGCTTCAGGACACAGCTCCAGCCAGCAGCAGCCAAAAACCATGGGGAAGAAGAGAAAGCTCTCTGCCATCTGCTCCAGCCCTGGCAAGAAGGAAACGGCCACCATCCCACCCCCTGGCCCTGTCTCGCCTTCTTGCTGGGGCTTCGTGCTGCTCGGGCTGACTCTTCTGGTTGCTGGAGCTCTTTCTGCTGGCGCTGCACTCCTAGGTTGCTGGGGCTTCTGGCTGTTCTTACTCTGCTGGTTGCTGCTCCTTGGCTTCTGTGTTGCTCTCTGCTGGTGCTGCTCTGCTTGGTGCTCTCTGCTTGGTTGCTTACTCTGCTGGCGCTGCTCCTGGTGCTGCTGGTCCTGCTGGTGCTCCTGGTCCTGCTGGTGCTGCTGGTGCTTACTCTGCTGATGATGATCCTGGTCTTGCTGGTGCTCCTGGTCCTGCCGGTGCCTGGTCCTGCCCTGGTTGCTTTGCTTGGTGCTCCTGGTCCTGCTGGTGCTGGTGCTGGTGCTGGTGCTTGCTGCTGGTTCCTGCTTTTGCTGCTTACTTGTTGTTGCTGCTGCTGCTGGTGGGTGGGAGCAGCCCTACAACCTCGAAGCCCCTCTGATGAGGCCAAGATGGTCCTGCCAGAGGGAGAGAGAGGCATACGAGTGAACGAGAACAGGTGAGGAGGCAATACTCCATCAAAGAGGACATGGAGGATGAGGTTGCTGGAGATGGCTGAGGGAGAACGAGTATCTTTGGCGGAAGGGACACAGGCTCTATTGAGACACCAAAAGGAAGCAGGCTGTTTGGAAGAGAGAGGCGGGAGAGCCTAGGCTACACTTCGGAGGTGCGTCCTCGACTTGTGGAAGCACATGCATACCTGGTACGGGAAGCTGCACCTCAAGAAATCTGGCCAGCGCCGGTTCAAGCTGATGGAACCGAGAGACCTATGTGATGCGGCAAATGGGCAGTTTCTTGGAGGGTGAGATCCGCCACCGAGGAGCAGCCCCTCTTGACAACCCTCTCTCCTCCGGCAGCCCGCAGAGAGCCAGTCCTCTTCTGGCCAAGAGTCAGCTCCTGTGTCCAGGCCAGTATCTGTGGAGCATGCACGATGGGAACCCCCCCGACAGCCTGCACTCCCCGATGGCGGAGCGCGTGGAGGACCCCTGACACAGTTGGGAGCAAGGCAGAGGGGCTTCCATCAGAGACCACAACCACAATCCACCCCCAGTCTCCACATCCACAGAAAGCAGGCAGAGAGGGCAGACCGGAGGGGCAGAGCCACACTGTCCTGCTGGAGATCAGGGACCACCATATCAGGAGCGCGTTAATCTCCTCTCTCAGCTTGGTACAAACCGACGTCCCATCCTCCAACCGCAAGCCCTTCCTCACCTACGTCAACCAAGACCCTCATAGGCACATGTGCCGAATCCACAGTACCAGGTTGATCAAGGACAGGATCACCGTCTTCTTCACAACCCTCCAGACCCAGCTGAAACCTGCTCCGACCCAGTCCCAGGTCTGCTCCTCCACCCCAGGTGATGTCACAGCCCTTCCAAGGCTTTCCACAGGCCCTCACCTACCAAGGCTACGGGGCTACCGGGAGGACCAGCAGCACAGGCAGCCCTTCCCCAGTCCAGGCACAGGTACATCGTATGCCACGGTACCACCGGTGCCACCGATACCAATGCCACTGAAGCCACTGTTGCCACGATGCCACCACGCCACACATGCCACCCACGCCACACATGCCACCCTGCCTCACCTTGCTCAAGCTGCAGACCAGACATCCCCCACTACAACTCCTCCTTCCTCCACCCACAGCCAAGCCCGGCCTCAGAACATCTGTCATTGGTGTTGGGGCTGACAACCCCATGTCATGGAGGAAGGGGCTCTCAAAATCACAGGACTGAGCAGCTCTCTGAAGCTTCCTCCACACACCATCCCCTGTTGTTCCTCTCGGGGCCAGGCACCCCAAATGGCGCCCAGACCAGATCACTCCAGTAGCAGCCACCTCCCAGAAACTGGACCCTTCACCCCTGAGGACTATGGGCACGCCTCAAAGAGTGACTGAGAAGAGTGCCAGAGGCTGGATGGAACCTGTTGCCTTTATCTTTGCTTTTGGGACACTTGTGTCATTTTGCTTTTACAGCTTGTTATTAATAAAGATTATCTTTGCCTTCACACACTTGCTTCATTTATTTTTGAAATAAAGTCTTGGTGGAAACTTTAGAAATGGTTTAAGCCTTTGCATGCTTGTGGGATGTAAGGGATAGCTGTGGCATGGGCAGGGATACCTTTGGGATGGGTTATAGCTGTGGGGATGGGCAGGGATACCTTTGGGATGGGATAGTTTGTGGGATGGGCAGGGATTACCTTTGGGGCCATGGGTTAATAGGCTGTGGGATGGGCAGGGATACCTGTGGATGGGTAATAGCTGTGGATGGATTAGCGATACCTGTGGTGAGGGGTAATAAGCTGTGGGATGGGTTAGGATCAGCAGCTGGATGTGGCAGGATACCTTGGAGGGTAATAGCTGTGAGGATGGTTAGGGATAGCAGTGGGATGGTGCAGGATTACCTGTGGTATGGGGTAACTTAGCTATGGGATGGGTTAGATGGCAGGATGGGCAGGGATACCTGTGAGGATGGTAATAGCCTGTGGGATGGGTTTTAGGATAGCAGTTGGGGCATGGGCCAGCGATACCTGATGGCATGGGTATAGCTATGGGATTGGGTTAGGATAGCAGTGACGATGGCAGGGATAACTTGGATGGTAATAGCTGTGGGATAGATAAACCTCCAGTGCCAAGCATAGTGGGACTGTATCTGGTCCACCCGTCCCACGGTGCCACAGTATGGCCCTTAATATCAAAACACAATTTCAATCATTTTTCATCCACACATTTCAACATAAACACAACTTCTTTATTAACATGCCGCTTTCATTGTAGGACCACTCACAAGTTACATGGCAAATCTCCCTATCAGGTGTGATGAGGGACAGGCTCAAAGGAGAGCATCCATCTAAGCATTTACCATCCTTAATCTCGCCACCTTCCCTGCTCAGCTGGGGAGCCTTCCACACTAGTGTTTCAAGGAGTGTGTGCTGCTTCTTCCCTTCATCTGTTTAGCGCGACGCTGGGGCCTTGCACATTCCACAATGTATTCCTATCAGTTTCCCCTGCCTCCATTCCCCAGGCTCCTATGTTCCCATTGCATGTTGCGTAGGTTCCACGAGCTCTGCTCACTCCTGGGCCACCACTACCACGTGTAATATGGTAGCCGGAAGTTGCGCATCGAAGATTGTGCAAAAAGATGCAGCAAGCTCACGCCTAACGGATTCCTCCTCAACCTGCGTCTCGCTGCGTGCCAATCCTGCATCGCGCTTCGTCTGAGAGATAAGTGACAGTCGGAGTAGATATACGTCATATTATCTCTCCT